>JASDQU010501408.1:71275-87032 GCA_032191745.1 Picea mariana | reverse complement strand
ACATTATAGGGTCTAGAATCATACAAAACATGATGCTTCCACAAATATGGTTGTCCTAAAAGAACATCACAAACTTCAAGGGGAGAAATATCACACTGCAAAACTCCCCGACCATCAACCCTCTGACGAGAAACGCTACCTAACGACTATATCTTTTAATTATCTACTATGATACCATTTTGTAACATCCCTGACCATCAAACCTCTTCTATGAAACACTACCTAAAGACTGTATCTTTTAATCCTCGACTCTGATACCATTTTGTAACGTCCTCAGCCACCCAACAAGTCAGGAAATGCCACAGAGGAAACATATTTATTCTCTAATACACACACACACACACACACACACACACACATATATATATATATGATGAAATTTGAAATAGACATAACATTCTATTCATACACATATTCATGCAGAAGCGACAGTAACACATACATGCAATAATCACAGGCAATTCTGATAACATTATAACTCATGTACATGATACACAACATATAATTAACATAGAATTGGTACTTATATTTTTATGAGAATACCACTGACTACATGAAAACCTTCCACGAACCTCCCATCCTTGTACCATGCTACTCCAAGCTATCAACAGTGAGTCACCCATGACCTGGGACTAAACTCCACCCAGGGCAAAGGAATCCTAGACTAGGTTGAGGCTACTAGAAACTGCATAGTGCAACTGGAAGGATTATCTCCAAGGAGCCTACTTATGACCACTGCTCACAGACTCTCATTTCCCACATGCTTGTCCCACCCCGGGAATATGCACCTTCATTATTCCACATTCCATCGGCTACTCCACTTCCCTTCCAGGGTTTCAACAATAGGCCAGATCAAGAATTCTCAGAGGTCCGTAGCTGTTGCTGGACTCCCTCCAGGAGAAATCACTTCCCAGAAAACTCTCTCACCTAGAGATATTTTCTTATAGGCCTGAAAAATTGCTTCTTCAACTATGGGTCTGACAACCCAGCTCTTCAACCACGGGCCTGAAAACCCGCCTCTTCAATCCACAACCACCAAAATCGGGTAAGGCAAGGGGATGACTCAACAAATTACAGAGGTTCAAAATGGCAGAAATGGTTCTGGCTGCATTCTTGTTCAATGCGTGCATGAAATACACAAGGGATGGCCAACATCCTCAGGATGAGCTCATGGGAAACTTAAAATGTCCAGGCTGGTTAGAATGTTGAGAGAGAGAAAGAAAAATGGTGAGAATGGTCAGCCTACAGGATCGAGAGAGAGCGCAATGGTGAAAGTGAACTCCTCAGGAAGGTGGCCAGAATGGTTCATGAACCCCCCCCCCCACCATGAAAGGTGGAAATTCCCACATAAATCTGCATGCATCTTGGGTGACACTTAGCTCTCCAGGAGCAGGTTCCTTTCCACTTGGAGTTTGGTCCTCTCCCCAAAGGAGCTTAGGATAACTGGATTTATTTCCCAACTTTAGTATTTTTCAGGAATACATTAAAATATTCCCTTGGGTTAAGCCCTCAAGCTTAGCCCCTCTTTTCTATCCTCTCAGCCCCATCCCTTTTCCTACCCAGTGGAGGTTAGTCCCCCATAACTCTTTCTTCATGGTCGATCTACATGCAATGATGTATTTGATTAATAATATGCATAATTACATATACAAAATCAGGCCCATTGGCCTTAGAATATAGGCTCTCCATCCAAATAAGAACATAATCCTACCAAGTTAAATTTACTTGGCTCACCAGCCTACAAACATCATTACATTTCACAAGGTGACGTAGACGCGCTCGGCTTGCACGCCCACTCACAGGATATTTCCTTCTCCTATGGCCCGAAGAACTCTAACCGGTTCCTCTATTTCCTGATCGGGAAATCTATACCCACAACAATCCTTGTGGGATCCCCCCTTTCTAAAATTGGGAGATCAAATTTCATGACCTCGCGAATCCTATGGTCAAGCGCTTGTCTCTCGCGATTCTCTGAAAAACCGATACAAGTAAACGCTGACCCTTCACCTTCTTATCGGGGTTTTCTCTATCGCGTATTTGGCACTCATGATGTCAAAACAACTCGCTTTTCCGACCCCCGAACCCCGATGTGCCGAAACTCCGACGCACGCGCAAGTTCACCTTTCAACGCCTTTAATCCATCGACGTTTCGGAATTCGCGATATCGCGAATCCTAATGCCAAAAGGTTTGGGACTTTCTTTTCCTTGAACTCTGAAACAGTGTGCCACCTGTCCTCCGCGCTTAACTCTCCTGGCCCCACGCTCCGATGACTTTTCGAGAAATCGTGTTTCGCGATTTCGCGATTCCTGATGCACTATTTTCCTTGTCTCCAGGATTCACGAAAGACCGATTCCCGTCTTTCTCCAGATCTACGACACACGTCCCAAATGAATGAATGGTCCGGATTAAACCCCGAACTTCTCCAAATGCAAAGACCAAAAACACTCACTTATGTGAGTGCCGATGACCGAATCTCTAACTTTGAATGGTCACATGACACGTGTCCCTCCTGAGATTCATGGCTATGGTCCTTTCGCGGTTTTGGGATTCAACAAGTCTCTGACTCTCGATCACTAGACTCCCAATATGCTGATGATTCTCGACTCCTGCCACCTGTTCCGTCAGATGGATGGTTCCGATTGTATCGGGATTTCCACCATGGATTTCCCCGACCTCTTGTCCATGGGATCTCCGACTTCCCGAACTCTTATGCTTAGATATCCCGATGCCCTTTAGGACTTTCACTCACTTAACAGAGTTAAGCCCCGTGCAACCCTGTTTGATCGAACGATTGACGGATAACTGAGTGAGGATCCAAAGACTCACGATTCCTGTGTGTGAATTCCGCACACTACCGTAACCTCCTCGCTTCTCTGGAATATATGACGGCTGGCAAGGTTTCGCTAATCCTCCCCACAGATTTCTGACCATCGGTCTCTTCCCTTTGATGATTTCTACGAAAGAAACCACGAACCCCTCCCTGGACTTATCTGCTTGCGCTACAACTCCAGATGTCCCTCAATTTTTTTCCAAAGGCTTTGCTCCTCCTGATCTTTCCACAACTTCGAGCCTCAAAGAGGGTCCTTGCACGCACTCCTTGCGGAAACCTCCAAACACATCTAAGGTTTGAGTTCCCTTCGACTCTGCGCACACCTGCAGCAGCAGTCCTTCAACTCTTGCTCAGGTTCACAACTCTGAGGCTTCCCTCAGCCTGCGCACTCCTTGCACGGCCCCTATGCCTGTCTTCACTTCTGGATGAATGAGGAAAAAATCTATCTCTATCTGAACCCTTTGTCAACGCACTCCTTGCAGACAACTTCAACTGCACTCCTTGCAGGAATCCTTGCACAGATAGAGAAACAATTGAAACTCATTCCTCTTACTCTTCCTCTCTCAGATTTCAAACACTCAGCAAAAAATCATTCACACATAGCATAAAAGCAATTGCATGACAAAAAGAATAAACCACTCATGAACATAACATTCAAAGATGCATACACAGAGAATAAGTAAACACCATGAGTCTGAATCACATCTTTCTTTATATGAATTCAGAACTTTTGTACATGGAGTCTGCTACACAGCTCTCTGCTTCTCTTCTCCCTCTGCAATAATGCTTGTTTTTTTCTTTCTACTCCTAATCATGCTAATGTTACAATACACAATGAGGGTGTCTATATCCGTTTTCCCTCCACTTCCTACAACTATCTAATCAGAGAATTCAAAGCTACCTACCAACATAAATGATTTCTACCTACTATGGATGAGAGCAGATCGCTCCAGGTCCTTTACAATATATAAGTACGCCCCTTCTTAACTATCACATTTAAATTTGGCGCATCCACTCTTCAAACGTTTTAAACAATTTTATCATGTGCTCAAAATGTGTTGCGCTTTCCCTACGCGCACTTGATGTTGACAATGCTCCTGCATCATACTCCCGTGCTTGAAAAATTTCATGGGCTCCTGTCCATGAGCTCCTGCACGGTTAGTCCATGCTTCTGAATCTCTGCTTCATTCTCCCAACTGGCGTCTTCAACTGGATGGCCTTTCCACTTGACCAAATACTCAAAGTATTTCTTTCTCCTGGTCTTCTTGCAAATTCGTTTGTCTAGTATGCTTTCCATCTGTGGCTTTTTTGCAACTGGGATCTGCTTTTGCCACTGAACCTCTGACTGTTCATCACTTGTGCCTGCTTCCTCAGCTTTGTATGGGTACAAATATGAGATATTGAATATCGGAGAAATTTCGATCCCATCGGGTAATTCAATCTCATAAGCATTCGTCCCCAATTTCTTCAAGACCTTACATGGCCCGATTTTCTTCATCTTCAATTTATTGTATGTTCCTCGTGGGAACCTTTCCTTTCTCAAATGTGCTAGAATCAAGTCTTTTGTGATGATCTACTCTCCGCTTATACTCCTGACTTGAATTTTGCAATCGCTCCTTCACCTTGCTGTGAAGTCCCTTCATCGCCTCTGCGAATTCTTCTGCACTAGCGCTCCTAGTCGCAGTCTGTTCTGTATCCCTTAGTTCAGAAATTCCCCTTGGCTGCATGCCATAAACAACCTAAAATGGAATTTGTCCTGCGCTCTTATTCATTGAGTCATTATACGTAAACTTTGCCTGTGGTAATATGTTGTCCCACTGGCTGTGGTGCTCTGTCACCAAGCTTCTCAGCAAATCTCCCAGGCTTCTGTTTACTACCTCTGTCTGTCCATCTGTATGAGGATGATAAGAAGAACTAAACGCCAAATTAGCTCCCAGCTTCTTCCATAACGTCCTCCAAAAGTGCCCTATGAACTTCGTATCTCTATTTGAAACTATGCTTTTCGGTAGGCCGTGAAGTCGAATGACTTCTTTGAAAAACAGGTTCGCAATGTGTGTTGCGTCGCTGGTTTTCTGACATGGGATAAAGTGTGCCATCTTGGAAAACCTATCCACTACCACAAAGATCGAATCACAAACTCTTTGTGTTCTTGGCAACCCCAACACAAAATCCATGCTAATTTCATCCCACGGCCTCTCAGGTATGGGTAATGGTTGATAAAATCCTGCATTTTGCTTCCTTCCCTTCGAATGCTGGCAAATTTTGCATCTGTCCACAAATCTCTTGACCTCTGATCACATTCCTGGCCAAAAGTGTGATTCTCTCAGCTTTGCGAATGTCTTATCATGATCGAAGTGTCCAGCCAATCCTCCACTATGTTTTTCCTTCAGCAGGTTCTCCCTCATGGAGCAATTCGGAATACATAGTTGATTGCCCTTAAACAATAATCCTTCTTGGATCATGTAGTCGTCCCACTGGCTCCTATCTCTGAGAACTGGATTCTCAGCTGCTTCATATGCTTCCTTAAAGTCTAGGTCATCTGTGTACATGTCCTTGAGATCATCAAAACCCAACATCTTGACTTTGAACTCCTGCAACAGCAAACACTTCCTACTCAAAGCATCAACAACTTTGTTAGCAGTACCAGAAATGTGTTTAATTACAAAAGTGAAATTCTGCATATATTCTACCCATTTGATGTGTCTCTGATTCAACTTTTCCTGTTGAGTCACAAACTGCAGTGCTTGATTGTCACCGTATAGAACAAACTCGTTCGGGATCAAGTAATGCCTCCATTTCTTTAATGCCTGGATGATGGCATAAAACTCCTTGTCATATGTGGAGTACTTCACCTTTGCTTCATTCAGCTTCTCGTTGAAATACGCTATCGGCCCGTCTTCCTGACTCAAGACTGCCCCGATTGCAAACCCACTTGCATCGCATTTCACTTGAAATGTCTTCTGAAAATCAGGAAACACCAAAACTAGTTGTTCTGTAATCTTCCTCTTCAACAGATTGAAACTTTTCTTGGCCTCTTCAGTCTAGTGAAAAGATTTATGTCTTTTCTTCACTGTGTCCATCATTGTTGCGTTGATTCCACTGAAATTCCTGATGAACTTTCGGTAGGAACTAGCCAACCCGTGAAAACTTCTCACCTCAAATATGTTCTTCAGTGATGGCCAATTTTTGATCACCTCCACCTTCTCTGGATCCATTCTCAATTTATCTACCAAAATAACAAACCCCAGATAAATGAGTTCTGTCTTCATAAATGAAGATTTCTTCATATTTATCAGTAGCTTCTCTTGCTGTAATCTCTTCATCACAATAGCCAAGTGTTTCAGATGTTCCGCCTCTGATTTTCTGAAAATCAGTATGTCATCCAAATACACAATGACAAATTTCCCGATGAACTCTTTCAGGACTTCATTCATCAACCTCATAAAGGTACTCGGTGCATTTGTTAAGCCAAATGGCATAACAAGCCATTCATATAACCCTTTGTTGGTTTTGAATGTTGTTTTCCATTCATCACCCTCTCTCATGCGAATATGATGATATCCGCTTTTCAAATCAATCTTTGAAAAGAATTTTGCTCCACTCAAGCAATCCATCAGATCATCCATCCTCGGAAATGGAAATCTGTATCTGATTGTTATCTTATTAATCTCCCTTGAGTCAATACACATCCTCCAACCTCCGTCTTTCTTCGGACTGAGTACTGTTGGAACAACACCCAAACTCAAGCTTTCCCTGACTAATCCTTTGTCCAACAACTCCTGGACTTGTCTTTTAACTTCCTCATTCTCTTGTGGTGTTAGTCTGTACGCGGCTTTGTTTGGAAAACTGGCTCCTGGTATGAGATCAATGTGATGACTCACACTCCTGATCGGTGGCAATGAACGAGGTAATTCGTCCACTAATATATAAGCAAACTCCTCCAGTAGTGCCTGAACCTCCTCTGGTAAATCGTCCACTCTTGTGCTGGTCAAAACAATCCTCAGTTTTCTGACCACAATGAATTGCGGTTCTTCTTTCTTCTTCACCTCAGTAAGAAGTTACTTCCCACTCATGAGAAGTACAGTATTACTTGATTCAGGTTTCATTTCTTTATCCTTGATTGGAAGTAACATATGGGTTCTCCCATTCTTTTCTAAAGTGTATGTATTCATCCTCCCATCATGAATCACATTTCTGTCATATTGCCATGGTCTACCCAACAATAAATAACAAACATCCATGGGAATAACATCACACAAGATCTTACCATTATATCCTCCTATATTAAATTCAACTAAACATTGTTTAGTGACATTTACCTGATGTGCCTTTTGTAACCACGAAACTTTGTATGGACTTGGATGTTCATTCGTCTCCAGCTCCAACTTCTCTACCATCTCGGTCGAAACGAGATTATCATTGCTTCCACTGTCTACAATGACCTTGCATACCCTATCCTTTGTCTTACAAGCAGTCCTAAAAAGTATGGTCCTTTGGGCTGAACTCTCCACCTCCTTCTCAGGTGTCAAAATAATTTTTCGCATCATCAGTGATCTTCCGCCTTCAGCATCTTCTGCCTCAACATCCCGCCTCTGTGCTTCGGCGATGTGAGTCTCCCCTCCTTCTTTCTTTTTATCAGGACACTCATAAGACTTGTGCCCATTTTTTCTACATATGAAGCATGTGATTACTCCACCTCTTCCTCTTTGTCTACCTTTGGTATGAGGAAACATATTATTATCAGCATACCCTCCTCTCTGCTCAGTATGTTGTCCTCTCTATTTAGCATATTGCCCTCACTGTGAACTTCCACCTCTCTCAGTTCGAGTCTGAGGTTTCTTCCATTCTTCCTTGGGCTTCTGATATTTATCCTGGGCAACTAACTTGCCTCTGGGCTGACTTCTGCCCCAGCCTCTTTGACCTTGTTTTCGGCTCAGCTTCTCTTCCGCTTTCAGAGCCATCTGATCAGCATCTTCCACCGTTCAGATGGTAACCATGCTCATGTCATTCTGAATGTCGTATCTCAGACCATTCATGTACCTGGCAACTTTTTCCTCATCGCTCTCTCGATGACCTACCCTGATGTTCAGTTTGTAAAATTCCTCAGTATATTCCTTCACTGTCATCAGCTTTTGTCTCAGGTTCTGCATTCTCCTGAACAGAGTAATTTGATAATCTATCGGGATGAATTTTTCTTTCATCTTTGCGATCATTCTGTCCCAGCTCTTGATCTTTTGTTTGCCCTTGCAGCATCTGTCATCTTGTAGCTCATCCCACCACAAAGCTGCATGTCCCTTTAACCTCGTGACAACATGCTTGACCTTCTTATCCTCTTCGACATCTTCATAGTCGAAGTATGTATCTAGAGCTCTAATCCAGTTTAGAAGCTCCTCTGCATCCAGATTTCCCTCATAAACTGGAATTTCCATTTTTTCCTTTGCACCCATTCTTGCAATAGCTTTGATTAAACGTTCATTTGCTGCATCCTCGGCTGTAACTTCTTCTTCTTCATGTCCAGCATCAAATTCGTCTTCGGAATCACTAAGATCCCCAGCACCAACTGTGCGCCTTTGTGCTGTCTCCATGTCCTCCATTCTGGCACGAAGATTACGCATCTCCCTCTCTATTTCTAGATTTTGCACTTGCCTACCCCCTCTTCTCAGGTTTTCCCTTTCCTCTGGTGGATCGGGTGTTTGCCTGTCCCTTCTCCTAGGTGGCATGATGAATTTTCCTTCTCTGCTATAGAAAGCAAAGACTCTTTCTGGGCTCTGATACCAACTGACGCAGACGCGCTAGGCTTGCACTCCCACTCACATGATATTTCCTTCTCCTATGGCCCGAAGAACTCTAACCGGTTCTTCTATTTCCTAATCAGGAAATCTATACCCACAGCAATCCTCATGGGATCCCCCCTTTCTAAAATTGGGAGATTGGATTTCGCGACCTCACGAATCCTATGGTCAAGCGCTTGTCTCTCGCGATTCTCCAAAAACTTGATACAAGTCAACGCTGACCCTTCACCTTCTTATCGGGGTTTTCTCTATCACGGATTCGGCACTCGCGATGTCAAAACAACTCACTTTTCTGACCCCCGAACCCAGATGTGCCGAAACTCCAATGCACACGTGAGTTGACCTTTCAACGCCTTTAATCCATTGACGTTTCAGAATTCGTGATATCGTGAATCCTAAAGCCAAAAGTTTTGGGACTTTCTTTTCCCCGAACTCTGAAACAGTGTGCCACCTGTCCTCCGTGCTTAACTCTCCTAGCCCCACGCTCTGGTGACTTTTCGGGAAATCGTGTTTGGCGATTTCGCGATTCCTGATGCACTGTTTTCCTTGTCTACAGGATTCATGAAAGACCGATTCCCGTCTTTCTCCAGATCTACGACATGCGTCCCAAATGAATGAATGGTCCAGATTAAACCACGGACTTCGCCAAATGCAAAGACCAAAAACACTCACTTATGTGAGTGCCGATGACCGAATCTCTGACTTTGAATGGTCACGTGACACGTGTCCCTACTGAGATCCACGGCTATGGTCCTTTCATGGTTTTGGGATTCAACAGGTCTCCGACTCTTGGTCACGAGACTGTCGATATGTCGATGATTCTCGACTCCTGCCACCTGTCACATCAGATGGACGGTTCCGATTGTATCGGGATTTCCACTATGGATTTCCCCGACCTCTTGTCCACGGGATCTCCGACTTCCTGAACTCCGATGCTTAGATATCCCGATGCCCTTCGGGACTTTCACTCACTTAACAGAGTTAAGCCCTGTGCAACCCTGTCTGATTGGACGGTTGACGGATAACTGAGCGAGGATCCAACGGCTCACGATTACTGTGTGTGAATTCCGCACACTACTGTAACCTCCTCACTTCTCTAGCAGATCTGACGGCTGGCAGGGTTTCGCTAATCCTCCCCACAGATTTCTGACTGTCGGTCTCTTCCCTTTGATGATTTCTACGAAAGAAACCACGAACTCCTCCCTGGACTTATTCGCTTGCGCTACAACTCCAGATGTCCCTCAATGTTTTTTCAAAGGCTTTTCTCCTCCTGAGCTTTCCACAACTTCGAGCCTCAAAGAGGGTCCTTTCACGCACTCCTTGCAGCAACCTCCAAACACATCTAAGGGTTGAGTTCCCTTCGACTCTGGACACACCTGCAGCAGCAGTCCTTCAGCTCTTGCTCAGGTTCACAGCTCTGAGGCTTCCCTCGGCCTGTGCACTCCTTGCACGGCCCCTGTGCCTGTCTTCACTTCTGGATGAATGAGGACAAAAGCTATCTTTATCTGAACCCTTTGTCAACGCACTCCTTGCGGATGACTTCAATTGCACTCCTTGCAGGAATCCTTGCTTAGATAGAGAAACAATTGAAACTCATTCCTCTTACTCTTCCTCTCTCAGATTTCAAACACTCAGCAAGAAATCATTCACACATAGCATAAAAGAAATTGCATGATAGAAATAATAAACCACTCATGAACTTAACATTCAAAGATGCATACACAGAGAATAAGTAAACAACATGAGTCCGAATCACAACTTTCTTTATATAAAATCAGAACTTTTGTACATGGAGTCTGCTACACAACTCTCTGCTTCTCTTCTCCCTCTGCAATAATGCTTGTTTTTTTCTTTCTGATCCTAATCATGCTAATGTTACAATACACAATGAGGGTGTCTATATCCATTTTCCCTCCACTTCCTACAACTATATAATCAGAGAATTCAAAGCTACCTACCAACATAAATGATTTCTACCTATTATGGACGAGAGCGGATCGCTCCAGGTCCTTTACAATATATAAGTACGCCCCTTCTTAACTATCACATTTAAATTTGGTGCATCCACTCTTCAAACGTTTTAAACAATTTTATCATGTGCTCAAAATGTGTTGTGCTTTCCCTACGCGCGCTTGATGTTGACGATGCTCCTACATCACAAGGGATCGGACTTGGGGTATTATAATCCCCTCCCCTTATTTTTTCATTGTCCTCAATGAAACTCATTTACATAATATCAACAAGATTTTCAAATTCTTCTAAGAGATGTGGGTATTCTACCCGCATAGAATCTTCATGCTCCTGTGTTGCGTCCTCAGGACCGTACCAGGTCCATTGGACCTTTACAAGACCTATGGATCGATTCCAGAGATGTTTTATTTTTCATTCTAGGAGGTGTACCAGATGCACTTGAATTCCACCTAAATCACATTTCAATCAATAACATGATTAGCATCATGTATCTATTTCTTAAGAAAAGACATATGAAATACATTATCTATAGACATAGATGCTGGAAATGCAAGGATATAAGCTACTGGACCAATCTTCTCTAGGATTTCAAATGGCCCACAATATCTGGCTGCCAACTTGGAATAATTTCCTAACTTCTGGGAACTTTTTTTGGCTTTCACCTTCATGAAAACATGATCACCCACTTTAAATTCCCCATGAGTTTTGTTCTTGTCAGCATAGATTTTCTGCCTGTCTTGGGAAGCCTTCAAATTTTGTTTAATCTTCAGTATTTTCTCTTCCATTTCCTTGAGAAACTTTGGCCCAATTATTTCTCTATCAGCTAGGTTGTCCCAACTTATTGGGGTGTTGCACTTTCTGCCATAAAGTGCCTCAAACAGGCTCATCTTCAATGATGTTTGATACCCATTGTTGTAGGCAAATTCTACGAAGTGTAGATAATCTTCCCATTTAGATCGTTTGTCCATCACATACATTCTTAACATATCCTCTATCACTTGGTTCACCCTTTCTGTTTTCCCATTAGACTCAAGATGATAGGCTGTGTTGAAGTTCAGATTTGTTTTGAACCCTTTGAATAACCCCTTCCAAAACTTTGAGGTAAACTTTGGGTCTCTGTCAGACACAATTGTCTTGGGTATGCCATGCAAGCATGCTACTTCCCTCATATAAATATCAACAACATTGGTTTCCTTGTGAGTAACCTTCATAGGAATGAAATGGGCATATTTAGTAAGATTGTCCACCACCACCATGATTGCATCATGTTGCTTGCTTGTTCTGGGAAATCCTGTGATGAAATCCATTGTCACCACTTCCCACTTCCACTTAGGAATGGGTAATGGCTGCAACAACCCAGATGGGTGTTTAAGATCAACCTTGAACCTTTGACACTCCAAGCATTTAGCTATGTACTCAACAATCTCCCTCTTCATTCTTGGCCAATAATATTGTCTCTTGACTACTGAAATTGTTTTCTAATATCTTGGGTGTCCTGCATAAGGCACATTATGCATTTCTTTTAAAATCACACTCCTCAATTCAGGAGAATTTGGTACATAAACTTTGTTTCTAAACAAGATAATTCCATCGATTCCCAATTCATAATCCTCAACTTTCTGTCATATTTTACCTTGTTGCGATTTTGTTACCAATTACATGTACTACAAATCAACTTTTGCAGCATAAAAAATTATGTCTTTAAGATCTGTTTGATACATGCTAATGGTTGTAGCATGCAGTTCATGCACTCTCCTGCTGAGTGCATCAACCACTTTGTTCTCCTTTCCTCTGATGTGCTTAATATCAAAGTCATACTCACATAGGAATTCCAACCATCTACTCTGCCTAGCATTCAAAGTAGGTCGATCAAACAAATATTTCAGAACGTTATGGTTTTTCCTTAGCTCAAACCTCTTTCCCATGAGGTAGTGCCTCCACTTCTTCAAAGCATCCAATATGGATGCCAACTCCAAATCATGAGTGGAATAGATCCTTTCATGCTCTTTCAATTTTTTGGACTCAAAACATATCACAAATCCTTTCTAACTAAGGAATCCTCCTAGTCCTTCTTTGCATGCGTCTGTGAAAACCTCAAAACCTTCATTTGGATCTACAATCTTCAGAATTGGAGCACTGGTTAACAATTGCTTCAATTGTTGGAATCTCTTTTCATATTCTCCTATCCATTGAAACTGTACCCCTTTTATTTGCAAGGAAGTGATTGGGTGAGCTATTCTCAAAAACCCTGCAATGAACCTTCTGTAGTAGCCAGCTAGACCCATGAAGGATATGACTTCTGTCACATTATTAGGTGTTTTCCACCCTTTAATGGCCTCAATATTTTCAGGGTCCATTGCTATCCCTTCTTCAGATATGATATGACCCAAATAGTGAATTATGTTTTGATAAAATGAGCACTTTCTCAATTTGGCATACATCCGATGTTCTCTTAGCACTTGCAACACCATCCTCAAATGATGATCATTCTCTTATTCCGACTTGGAATATACAAGGATGTCATTTAGAAAGACAATGAAAAACTTGTATAAATATTCCCGGAAAACACCATTCATTAAGCACATAAAAACAACTGGTGGATTTGATAACCCAAATGGCACCATTGTGAACTCATAATGACCATACCTTGTTCTGAAGGAAGTCTTGCCATCTTCATCTTTGATCCTTACTTGATGATATCTCGACCTGAGATCTGTATTTTATAATATTTTTTCATCCTTCAATTGATCAAAGAGATCATTGATCCTTGGCAAAGGATACTTGTTCTTTATAGTCACTTTGTTCAACTGTCTAAAATTGATGCACAATCTCAATGTCCCATCTTTCTTCTTCACGAACAAGACTGGGGCACCCCAAGGTGAAACACTTGGGCGTATGTACCCCTTCTTTAAAAATTCTTCCAACTGCATTTGTAACTCCTTCATATTTGGTGTACTCATTCTGTAAGGAGTCTTTCATACGGGAGCTTCTCCAAGAATTAAATTTATAGCGAAATCAATATCTCTCTTTGGGGTAGTCCTGGTATCTCCTTGAACACATCTTCAAAATCTTCTAGGACTGCATGATCCTCCATATTTGGTACCTTATCCTTAGATTCTTCCTCCATATGGGCTGAAAATATTTGAAAACCCTTCCTGTAACACTTCTTTAGTTGCATTGTTGAGATTTCCTGGATAGTAACTACCCTAGGAATTCCTTGGACTGTTCTATGATTTCATTCCTCAGCCAAGCAAGTGAATGCCTTGTCATGAAAGTCTAATATGGCATGGTGTTGGTCCAACCAATCCATACCAATTAGGAAATCATGTGATCCCAAAGGCAAGATTATCAAATCTTCCTTGGTACTCAGTCCATTCATGCCCACTGGACATGATTTAACCAACTCAACAACTTTCCTATTGGCTCATGTAGCTAGTTGCACCAACCAATATTTCCCATGCTTTCTCCTTGGTAATTGAAATCTTTCCACTACCTTAGGATATATATAGCTATGAATATCCCCTGATTCAATTAAAATAGTAAAGGCATGGTTATTGATCATACCTTCAATTTCAATCATGTGTGATTGAAACTTAGCTTGCTTGTTGTCCAGGGTTGCATAGATCCTTGGTACACTTCTACCCATGTACTCCACTGTTTTTGCTTGCTCAACATTGTGGACACCTCTCACCTTGTCATTTTTGTGAGGACAATATCTATACATGTGGTCTCCCTTATATCCCCAACATTGAATGGGTACCTACCTTGACCTTTCCCACCTACCTCATCCATTCTATGCTCTCTAAAAGATGGTTTTCCTTGAGGATTGTTTCTGAAAAATGGATGATTGTTTCCCTTCTTCCTCTGCTCTTTCTTGAACTTCTTCTTGTCCTCCCAAGCCTTCTGGAAATTAGGCTTTCCTTTTTGTTGATCATATAAGAATTGTTTTCTCCTTATAGGTTCTTCCAGAGTCTTGGGATCATCATATTGGATTTTATCATTGATGAAATATGGCATCCCACTCGGGTACCAATGAATCTTCATTGTCTCATCCTTGATGAAGGAGACATACTTCAAAAGCTCTAAGAATCTCCTTTCATATTCATCAATAGCCATATTTCCCAATTTAAGTTCAAATAACTATTTCATCTTTCTTTTATAATACCTCTTGGTCAAGTATTTCTTCTCAAAATGCCTCTTGAAATCCTTCCAAGTCACATTTTTCTCCCTAAGGTGTTGCACTTGCACCAACTGATCCCACCACATGGATGCCTTTCCTTTAAGCTGGTAGATGGAAATTCTTCCCTCTGTAGGAGAACAATAGTTATGCAATTGGAAGTACTTCCTCATGCCTAGCAGCCATGTATCAACATCTTCCTCCTTCTTATGCTCTCCATCAAAAGTAGGAGGTTTGATATTATTCATTTCTCCTTTAAACTCATCCATGAAACATATTGATCTATGCCTTCATGAGTTGATCTAAACTCATCACAACATATTGATCTTACTATAATAGTTGTGCATGGGAATTGTAATACACATAAGGTATTTGAACATCTATTGTTGACCGTGATCATTATTCTATGATTTTGGTATTTTGATTGTGTTATAAAGAAACAAAATGGGTGGACGTTGATCTGTGCCTTCATGAGTTCTCCTTATCTGAGAGAGCACTCACCTATATATAGGAACACGATACTTACCAAAGCGGGACCTAACCTTACGCTCCCTCAGTTGTTCCTTCAAGGACTAAAGCCCTTGCGACTTACTTCAACTTATATAAAGGAGATGCCCATACCTCCTATGTTTCCTAACAGGGGATGTACTTGAGCTACTTTGTTCTCTCTTATGGGAATTCTTTTGGGAGCGATGGTGATGTCTGCTACCACTCCTTGATCTCCCTTTCTTCTCAGGGGTCCCGTGACTTCTTGATTTGTTGGGGTCACTCTCCTTATCCAACTTCTTTTCAATTCTTTACAGGCTATGAATTAAATTCATGTTGAAGTCTTCCTGTTGTTCCTTGGCCTTCATAAGCCTCTCATTATCATCTTTGTGGCTCTGGACATCTGTCTGCAATTTTCTGAGGGTCTCATCCAGATTTATGTCTTCCTCCCTTTCTCTTGCATGTCCATTGGAGTTGGTTCCTTCCCTATCCAAATGGAA
>JASDQU010501408.1:24986-48191 GCA_032191745.1 Picea mariana | reverse complement strand
AACTAGCTCCTCTTGACAATTTTTAGTTCAACACGTTCTTCTGTAATTCTTTGTAATTGTGGGTTCTAGACTTCTGGAGCTGTCTAAATCCCTACATAGCTTCTAGGTGGAGATTGGTGGCTGCCCACCTAATCCAAATAACTTATTTTAGAATTTTTCATGTCAGTACATCTTTCTGTACTTCCAGAGTCATTTTGGGGCCCTAAACAATGTTTTGTTTTTTTGGATTGCCACAGTCAAACTAGAGATGGAGTCCGAGTTTCAAGACAAAATGTGTAGGTATCGAAAATACCTTTCCAAAGGGATATCATACTCTTAGAACGGAGGTTGTATGCAAACATTACGACCCCGGGAAGTTGAGGTACCAACTTACCCATCGTGGCCCACATAACTTTTGGTGTTTCATCTCCTAGGGTTAGGTTTTTGGATGTCTAGGGTTTTGGAATTCATGAGTAATGTTAAAAGGGCCTATAGAGCCTCATTGTAATCATTATGATCAGACGGATGTGCATAGCAATGACATCTGTTATCAGAGATAGCTACCACCATTCGAGCAAGTTATTTTCAGTTCTACATTTTTACAGTTTCAGCCTATTTTATTTATTCAATAGAAGTTATTGTTCACTGGATATCCATTGTTGTTATTTGTATCTTTGTGTTATTGTATTCAATCTATTATTTATTTCGTTCCACTCATAAATCCAGATCAATGGTATTAGAGCAGGTTGCTCTTCATTTATTTTTCTTCATGCATGTCCCCGACAAGATCTGGGTACAAGAAGTTGGGACTCGAACCAGTCGAGCCTTTGCAAGATCGGTCATGCCAAGCCTGACCACAACTCATGGGGGATGAGAAGAAAGATGATGGAGTAGGAGATCCTTTTAAACTCTTGCTCGAGGAATCCCTTGCATGACAAATGAATGAAATGATGGACAAATTTTCACATATCCTTCGACAGTTGCCCATAGGAGACACATCTTCATCAAGCGACCATGCAACCCCCTTCAAGGTACAAGTAAATTTTGATATTCCATTATTTTAAGGACTGATAGATACAGATGTTGTAGATAAATGGTTGAATATGCTAGAAGGGTATTTTTTGGTCCACAATTTTTCCAATAGGGAAAAGATTACTTTTGCACTCCTCAAGGCCATCCTGAATGTTAAAGGTTGGTGGGATACTTACTTTGAGCAAAGGGGCATAGATGAATCAACAATATTTGTGGTCGCCCCCACATGGGATTCCTTCAGGGATGTCATTAAAGAACAATACTACCCTATTGGAAGCTGCGAGGACTAGTACACAATATGGACCACCCTGCATTAGGAAAGGGACCATACAGTACCAGATTTCACCAATATTTTCCATACCCTACGCACCAAATTGGGTATCAAAGACTCTAAACGACATCTGGTACTCAAATACTGCGGTTTTCTACATAGATACATTCGAACATAAATGTATTTTTGGACATCACATCATTGGGTACGACTTATAGATATGTTGTCAAAATCGAGTAGAAATTTAAGCATAAGAGGCAAGAGTTTGGATATGCAAACTCCTCACAGATAAAGCAGGGCAAAGGTGGCCCCAACCCACAAAAAGAGGGACAAATCAAAGATGGCCACTCTCAAGACAACCAGTCCAAGCTGCAACACAAGAAGGGTAATGAGAAGTCGAAGAAGGACACGAGAAAGTGGTGTGAATACCATAAAATACCTTGGCACAACATCGAAGAATGTCGCTCCAAGCAGTCACTAGTGGTCGAGCTGAAAGCTTCTGAGTCTTAGGTAGATTTTGACTCTGAATCAAATCCATAAGGAGGGAAGTGGATTATCGATGTTGAACCCAGCGCCACTGTTTCTACCACCAAAGTCCATCCAAGCGAACCAGAAGAACTAGAGGAAGGGGAATGCCTCTTTCACTCACAAATGTGGGTAAAGGGGGATTCTCTTCATTTCATTGTCGATAGAAGCAATTAGAAGAACCTGATCTGAGCAGAGGTCATCAAGCGGCTGGACCTGCCAATGAAACCACACATGAATCCCTACACCATCATTTGGCTTTGCCAAGGAAGATATCTCTATGTTAGCCAATAGTGTTGTCTACCTTACAAGATCAATCCCTTCAAAGATGAGGTATTGTGTGATATTTCTCCCCTTGAAGTTTACGATGTTCTTTTAGGATAACCATATTTGTGGAAGCGACATGTTGTGTATGAGTCTAGACCCCATACTGTTATTATTACTTTGGGTAGACAATTGTAAAAGATACCAAAGGTAGTTCCACCTACCGCTATTTCTTTAATATCTGCTAAGCAATGTAGTAAGGTCATTTCATAGACCAAGAAGTTCATCTTCTTGGTGATTCATTCCCACAGTAAGCACAAGGTTGCTGCAACATCCGTGACCTCTACACAGATCCTCTCTTTGCAGCAGAATCAAGTGGACGGAATCATGGAAGAGTATAGAGACATATTATCCTCACCCACCAGGGTGTCAACGCACTGCCAAGTCAAGCATGCAATTTATATAACCCCTGGTGCACCTCTGCTTAATGGACTAGTTTATCGTCACCCGCTGATGGAAAATGATGAAATCAAGCATCAGATCCAAGAGATTCTTCAAAGGGGGCACATCAAACCCATCTCCTCCCCTTTCAAAAGCCTGATTGTACTGGTGCAGAAGAAAGAATGGACTTGGTGGATATGCATTTATTACAGAGAATTAAACAAAATTACAATCAAGAACCAATACCCAATTCCTCTAATTGATGACCTTCTTGACTAACTCAAGGGGGACAAGTTCTTCAACAAGATTGACCTAAAGTCGAACTACCACCAGGTTCCCATTGAACCGACTGATGTATGGAAGACAACTTTCAAATCTAAAGAAGGTCTCATCGAATCGTTGGTCATGCCATTTGGCCTAACAAATGCACCAACAACTTTCATGAGGTTAATGGATGATGTATTGAGACCCTTCACCAACTATTGTTTGGTGGTATATCTGGATGACATCCTCATCTTCAACATAACTTGGGAGGAGCACATGAAACATATTCAGTAGGTTTTGAGCAGTCTACGACAACACAAGATATATGCCAACTTGGAAAAATGATCCTTTGGCATGAACAAGGTCCAATACTTGGGATACATTGTTGATGAACATGGGGTACATGTGGATCCAACTAAGATCCAAGTCATCCATGACTGGCTAGCCCTAACCAAACTAACCGAGCTTCAGAGCTTCTTGGGACTTGCCAACTTCTATCGATGATTCGTGTTGGGATTCTCCCATATCGCATGGGCCCTTAGCCAAGTGACCAAGGGTGGTGGCAAGGAAAATTTCACATGGGGGAAGGCACAACAAGCATTTGATGATATAAAGAATCACTTATTCTCAGCTCCAGCACTCTCTTTATTTGATCTGCAACAATCGTTCGAGATTGAGACTGATGCATCCAACTATTTTGTAGGCATAGTTCTCACTTAACACGGTCATCCAATAATATACCATACTGAGACACTCTCAGATACTGTCCGTAAATACCCCACCTATGACAAGGAAATGTATTCCATTGTACAAGATTTATGTCAATGGAAATATTACATTCTAGGAAATGAGACAATGATCCACACTGATCACAAGCCTTTTCATTTCATACAGACATAGGGCAAGTTGCAGAATGATCGCTATCAGAAGTGGTCCACCTACCTGCAACAATTCGATCTCAACATCAACTATAAGATGGGGAGCACAAATCGTGTCGCTCACTGCCTCAGTCGACCTTCCGTGGATGTACTCACCACCATGCTCCATTCCTATATGTATGAGGCATATAAGTGGCCCCAACTTTATCAGCAAGATCCAGACTTTGCCACCACCTATCATGATGCAGGTGGATATTGGTGGCCACCCACCTATTCCAGCTGGCTCCTCATGTCCATTTTTTATTCAGCACGTTCTTCTGTACTACTTTGTAATTGTGGTTTCTATATTTCTGGGGCTGTCTAAATCCCCACACATATTATGGGTGGATACGGGTGGCATCTTTCCTAATCCAACTAGCTTATTTTGTATGTTTTCATGTCAGCACATCTTGTTGTACTTCCAAGACCGTTTTGGGGTCCTAAACGTTGTTTTTTTGGCTCGGCACAATCAAAATGTAGATGAAGTCCGATTTTGATGGAAAAATGTGTAGCTATCTGAAATACCTTTCCAACGAGATATCACGCACCTAAAAAAGAGGTCGTATGAAAAAGTTATGACCCTTGGAAGTTTAGGTACCAAATTACACCAACTTACCCATAGGGCCCACATTACTTTTGGCATTTCACCTTCTAGGGTTAGGTTTTTGGATGTCTAGGGTTTTGGAATTCATGAGTAATATCAAAAAGGAATCTGAAGCCTCATTGCAATCCATTATTCTCATACGAATGCACATAGCAGCCACATCTCTTCTCAAAGATAACTACCGCCATTCGAGCAAGTGTTTTAGTTCTGCAGTTTTATAGTTTCAACCTATTTCATTATTTAATAGAACATATTGTTCACTGGATATTTGTTTTATTCTTCATATCTTTGTTTTTATTGTATTTATTATATTAATCATTTTGTTGCGCTCCTAAATCCAGATCAGTGGTATCAGAGCGGTCTACTCTTCATTTACTTTTCTTCGTGCATGTCCCCGACAAGATCTAGGTACAAGAAGTTGGGACTCGAACAAGTCGATCCACTACAAGATCGATTGCATCAAGCCCCAAAACAACCCATGGGGGATGAAAATAAATATGATGGAGCAATAGATCCTATTAAAATGTTGTTTGAGGAAGCCCTCGCGCAACAAAGGAACAAAATGATGGACAACTTTGCACAGATCCTTCAACGACTTCCCTTAGGAGAAGCATCTTCGACAAGTAGCCATGCAACCCCCTTCATGGTACAGGTAAATTTGTATATTCCATTATTTGAAGGACTGATATATGTAGATGTTGTAGATAAATGGTTGAATCTGCTCGAAGGATATTTTTCGGTCCACAATTTTTCCAATAGGTAAAATATCACTTTTTCACTCCTCAAGGTCGTTCCCCATGTTAAATAATGGTGGGATACTTACTCTAAGAAAAGGGTCATGGAGGAATCTACAATGTTTGTGGTGGCCCCTACATGGGATTCCTTCCAGGATACCATTAAAGAACAATATTACCCTGTTGGAAACTATGAGGCCCAGTACACCAGATGGAACACCCTACGTCAAGAAAGGGACCAGACAGTACTAGATCTCACCAATATTTTCCATACCCTACACACCAAATTGGGTATCAAAGACTATGAGCGTCATTTGGTGCTCAAATACCACGACTGTTTGCATAGATACATTCAAACAAAAATGGATTTCTTGGACATCACCTCATTGGGCATGGCTTATAGATACGTTGTCAAGATCGAGCAGAAATTTAAGTAGAAAAGGAGAGAGTTTGGATCTGCAAACCCCTTGTAGCCGAAGCAAGGAAAAGGCAGCCCCAACCCATAGAGAAAGGGACCAAGTCGATATGGTTTCCCTCAAAGCAACCAGTCCAAGCCGCAACACAAGAAGGGCAATGAAAAGACGAAGAAGGACACAAGAAAATGGTGTGAGTACCATAAAAGTCCTTGACACAACACCGAAGAATGTCGCTCCAAGAAATCCCTCATGGCCGAGATGAAGGCTTTCGAGTCAAAGGCCGATTCTGATTCTGAGTCAAATACTGAAGGAGGGAAGTGGATTATCGATGTTGAACCCAGTGCCACTATAACTAACACCAAAGTTCGGCCAAGCAAACCAGAAGAACCATAGGAAGGGGAACACCTCTTTCACTCGCAGATGTGGGTCAAGGGGGATACGCTTCATTTCATTGTCAATAGTGGTACTCAAAAGAACCTATTTTCAGTGGAGGTCATCAAGAGGCTGGACCTGCCAATGACACCGCACCCGCAACCCTACACCATTGGTTGGCTTTGCCAAGCCTTTCAAAGATGAGGTATTGTGTGTATAATACCCCAAGGCCGAGCCCTTGTGAAATGTAATGATGTTTGTAGGTTGTTGAGCCATAAAATTATAAGTTGGTAGGATTATGTGTTTATTAGGCCAGAGAGCCTAGATGCTAAGGCTAGTGGGCCTGATTTTGTATATGTAATTATGCATATTATTAATTAAATACATCGATGCGACCGACCATGAAGAAAGAGTTATGTGGGACTAATATCCACTGGGTACGGAAAGGGATGGGGTTGAGAGTATAGGAAAGAGGGGCTAAGCTTGAGGGATTATCCCAAGGGAATATTATAATGTATTCCTAAAAAATACTAAAGTTTGGAAATAAACCCAGTTATCCTAAGTTCCTTTGGGGAGTGGAACAAACTCCAAGTGGAAAGGAACATGCTCCTAGAGAGCCAAGTTTCACCCAGGACGCATGCAGATTTATGTGGAAATTTCCACCGTTGTTGGCACGGGGGGTTCACGAACCATTTTGGCCACCTCCCAAGGATTTTTCTTTCACCATTGTGACTCTCTCTCGATCCTGCAGGCTGATCATTCTCACCATTTTTCTTGCTCACTCTCAACATTTTGACCAGCCTGGCCATTTTAAGTTTCCTACGAGCTCATCCTGAGGATGTTGGCCATCCCTTATGTAGTTCACGCACGCACTGAACAAGCATGCAGCTAGAACCATTTCTTCCATTGTGAACCTCTCTAATTTGATGAGTCGTACCCTTGCCTTACCCAATTTTGGTGGTTTTGAATTGAAGAGAAGGGTTGTCAGGTCTGTGGTTGAAGAGGTGGCTTATCAAGCCCGTGGTTGAAGAACAAGGTTGTCAGGCATGTGAGAAACTCTCTCCAGGTGAGAGATTTTTATGGGAAGTGATTTCTCCTAGAGGGATTCCAGCAACAACTACGGAGCTCTAAGAATTCTTGATCATGCTTGTTGTTGAAACCCTGTAAGGGAAGTGGAGCAGTCAATGGATTGTGGGACAGTGAAGGTACATATTCTAGAGGTGGGAAAGACATGTGGGGAATGATATTCCGTGAGAAGTGGGCATAAGTAGGCTCCTTGGAGATAATCCTTCCAGTTGCACTGTGCAATTTCCCATAGCCTTAGCCTAGTCTAGGATTCCTTTGCCCTGGGTGGAGTTTAGTCCCATCTCGAGGGTGACTCATTGCTGATAGCTTGGAGCAGCATGGTCTAAGGCTGGGAGGTTCGTGGAAGGTCTGCACATAGTCAGTGGTCTTCTCATAAAAAGATAAGTATCAATTCTATGTTAATTGTACGTTGTGTATCTTATACATGTGTTATAAGGTTATCAAAATTGCCTTCGTTTATTTCATGTATGTGTTACTGTCGCTTCCGCATGAATATGTGTATGAAAAAAATGTTATGTCTGTTTCAAATTTCATCATATATATATATATATATCAAAGAAGAAATATGTTTCCTTTGTGTCGTTGCCCGACCTGTTGGGTGGCTAGGGACGTTACAAAATGGTATCATACTAGGGGATTAAAAGATACATTCATTAGGTAGTGTTGCCTGACAGAGGTTTGATGGTCGGGGACGTTAAAAAATGGTATCAAAGCAGAGAATTAAAAGATACAGTCATTAGGTAGCATTTTATGGCAAAGGGTTGATGGTCGGGGACGTTACAAAATGGTATCAGATCCATGGTTTCGACACTGAGCCTAGATGGGTCGTGTTAGTGGTTAATGAAACAAAGGTCTCAAAGTGAATTGTTGTCGAGAGGGACAAATTTGAACCTCAGAGCGTCCCTGGGTGCCAAGAAGGCACCGTGTGAACACTAGGGCTGTGTTCAGAAGCTCAGGAAGCATAATGGCTTAGGGAATGGCAACAGAGAAAGAAGCCACAACCACCATCATGTTGGGCCGTGAAGTTTGAAATTGGGTCATAGGATCTGTTCGGGAGGAAGCAGATCCTTCACAACCATCAGATCTAGAGAAAAGTGCATGAAAGTTAACCCCTAAGTACTTAAGACTTCATGACTTCGGTGAAGTTTTCGTGTTATAGAGAAGAAAGGGTCAAATCCCAAAGTTTCAAAGTCCCAGATTGGATCTACACCATATATCTAGGGAGAAGTGCTTGACCGTTGGTTTTGGTCGAATATAGATCAGAGCCGTAGATCTCACAACATTTCTTAAATTCGACGTTCCGGAGAAACAAGTGTGCTAAAGTGCAAACTTCCGAAGTTTCGAAGTTCAGAGTTCATCTGGACCATTCCTTAAAAGAGACACGTTTCGAAATATCAGATTGTTCGGGAGTTCGGTGTTCGGGAGAAACGGGGTGTACTAAGGTGAATTCTCCCGAAATCCCGAAGCTGAAGTCCTGAAGTGATGTGGCATGATGACGTCACCCGGGGTATGTGGACTTCTTTAGTCCTGCCACATGTTAGTCGGAATGTAACTTTAATGACTTTGTTGGACCAAAATAAATCTGACACGTGGTGCCATGTGTCACCATATTATATGATGACAGATGTACTATGTGGACCCCAGAAGATAAATTAGTTTGAAAGTTCGGCATTCAGAAGTTAACAAGCTTGTGGAAGTAAAAAATTCTTAACCTTGAAGTGTCAAAGTTCTAAAGCACCAATGTGATGTGACATGATGATGTCACCTCAGGTGACGTGGATCTAACCTATCTTACCACATGTCACCTACTTTGCGCCTTTGACAGAACTTTAGAACCAATTGTGACCTAGCACATGTTGCTTGTCGGTGGGGCCACATGTTACCACCATATTGGAATGACAACAGAGCTAAGGAAGGCACCAAGTTTGGAAACTTGGCATTCAGAGGAAATGTTAGAAGAAGTTGTGAAAACTGCCAAAGTATGAAGCGTCGGAGCTCTGAAGAGACACTAGTTCAGTACTTCGTCGGTCCGACGTTCAAGGAAATAACAGAGTGATGAGGTAGAAAGCTCTGAATTCCGAAGTTCCAAAGTTAAGAAGCATGGGAATGGCGTGGACGCTGATGTCACTTAGGGTGACATGGAACACCGTACGCATGCCACATGTCCATATGTTTCGTGCGTTTGATAGGTCATTTGTGCCAATGAGAATCTGACATGCGTCAACAGTTCATTGGGACTTGCGTCACCTCTGTATTGCTGACACATAACACCCTGGGTGCACCGTACTGAGTGGACCCCAAGAAGTGCGGAAGTTCAGAATTCGAGAGAAATTGTGTATGGTGTTTCAAGAACCTGAAGTTTCAAATCTCAGAGTCCCAAAGCATGGGATAATAACCATATTAGTAAGCACATGTTTATAGCCCGAGGTCACATGGGTTTTGGGCTGAAAAGAAAGGGGTTAATGCCCGAAAAACTGCTTTAAAGAAAGAAAAAGGCTTAGGAAGGAATTTGTGGGGTGTTGATTGCTCGGACCTACATCAAAAAAGGTAAAGAAGGCCTGGGAACCTTATGAGTGGGTCCAGTGAAGGTCCAAGAGCTATTTTAGCTATGATAAAGGAGAATAACTTCACATGGATTGTATCATTGAAAATGAAATTTTAATTGTCCATAAATTTCTGGTCATGATTCAGAATTGAGCATGAAAGAAACCATTGGAAAGGTCTTGAACAATAGAATATAACTGGTAACCCATAAATTGGATCTGAATAGTTAATTTCTCAGCAAAACAAGAGAAAAGAAGGAGAGTGACCCCAACAAATCAAGAAGTCACGGGACCCCTAAAAAGAAAGGAAGATCAAGGAGTGGTAGCAGACATCACCATCGCTCCCAAAAGAATTCCCATAAGAGAGAACAAAGTAGCTCAAGTACATCCCCTGTCAAGAAACATAGGAGGTATGGGCATCTCCTTTATATAAGTTGAAGTAAGTCGCAAGGGCTTTGGTCCTTGAAGGAACAACTAAGGGAGCGTAAGGTTAGGTCCCGCTTTAGTAAGTACCGTGTGCCTATATATAGGTGAGCGCTCTCTCAGATAAGGAGAACTCATGAAGACACAGATCAACGTCCACCCATTTTGGTTCTTTATAACACAATCAAAATACCAAAATCATAGAATAATGATCACGATAAACAATAGATGTTCAAATACCTTATGTGTATTACATTTCCCATGCACAACTATTATAGTAAGATCAATATGTTGTGATGAGTTTAGATCAACTCATGAAGGCACATATCAATATGTTTCATGGATGAGTTTAAAGGAGAAATGAATAATATCAAACCTCCTACTTTTGATGGAGAGCATAAGAAGGAGGAAGATGTTGATAGATGGTTTCTAGGCATGAGGAAGTACTTCCAATTGCATAACTATTGTTCTCCTACAGAGGGAAGAATTTCCATCTATCAGCTTAAAGGAAAGGCATCCATGTGGTGGGATCATTTGGTGCAAGTGCAACACCTTAGGGAGAAAAATGTGACTTGGAAGGATTTCAAGAGGCATTTTGAGAAGAAATACTTGACCAAGAGGTATTATGAAAGAAAGCTGAAATAGTTATTTGAACTTAAATTGGGAAACATGGCTATTGATGAATATGAAAGGAGATTCTTAGAGTTTTTGAAGTATGTCTCCTTCATCAAGTATGAGACAATGAATATTCATAGGTACCTGAGTGGGATGCCATCTTTCATCAATGATAAAATCCAATATGATGATCCCAAGACTCTGGAAGAAACTATAAGGAGAAAACAATTCTTATATGATCAACAAAAAGGAAAGCCTAATTTCCAGAAGGCTTGGGAGGACAAGAACAAGTTCAAGAAGGAGCAAAGGAAGAAGGGAAACAATCATCCATTTTTCAGAAACAATCCTCAAGGACAACCATCTTTTAGAGAGCATAGAATGGATGAGGTAGGTGGGAAAGGTCAAGGTAGGTACCCATTCAATGTTGGGGATATAAGAGAGACCACATGTATAGATATTGTCCTCACAAAAATGACAAGGTGAGAGGTGTCCACAATGTTGAGCAAGAAAAAACAGTGGAGTACATGGGTAGAAGTGTACCAAGGATCTATGCAACCCTGAACAACAAGCAAGCTAAGTTTCAATCACACATGATTGAAATTGAAGGTATGATCAATAACCATGCCCTTACTATTTTAATTGACTCAAGGGATATTCATATCTATATAGATCCTAAGGTAGTGTAAAGATTTCAATTACGAAGGAGAAAGCATGGGAAATATTGGCTGGTGCAACTAGCTACATGAGCCAAGAGGAAAGTTGTTGAGTTGGTTAAATCATGTCCAGTGGGCATGAATGGACTGAGTACCAAGGAAGATTTGAAAATCCTGCCTTTGGGATCACATGATTTCCTAATTGGTATGGATTGGTTGGACCAACACCATGCCATATTAGACTTTCATGACAAGGCATTCACTTTCTTGGATGAGGAAGGAAATCATAGAACAGTCCAAGGAATTCCTAGGGTAGTTACTATCCAGAAAATCTCAACAATGCAACTAAAGAAGTGTTACAGGAAGGGTTGTCAAATATTTTCAGCCCATATGGAGGAAGAATCTAAGGATAAGGTACAAAATATGGAGGATCATGTAGTCCTAGAATATTTTGAAGATGTGTTCAAGGAGATACGAGGACTACCCCCAAAGAGAGATATTGATTTCGCTATAAATTTAATTCTTGGAGCAGCGCCCGTATGAAAGACTCCTTACAGAATGAGTACACCAAATATGAAGGAGTTACAAATGCAGCTGGAAGAACATTTAAAGAAGGGGTACATATGCCCAAGTGTTTCACCTTGGGGTGCCCCAGTCTTGTTCGTGAAGAAGAAAGATGGGACATTGAGATTGTGCATCAATTTTAGACAATTGAACAAAGTGACTATAAAGAACAAGTATCCTTTGCCAAGGATCGATGATCTCTTTGATCAGTTGAAGGATGAAAATATATTATAAAAGACAGATCTCAGGTCGAGATATCATCAAGTAAGGATCAAACATGAAGATGTCAGCAACACTTCCTTCAGGACAAGGTATGGTCATTATGAGTTCACAGTGGTGCCATTTGGGTTATCAAATCCACCAGTTGTTTTTATGTGCTTAATGAATGGTGTTTTCTGGGAATATTTATACAAGTTTTTCATTGTCTTTCTGAATGACATCCTTGTATAATCCAAGTCAGAATAAGAGAATGAGCATCATTTGAGGATGGTGTTGCAAGTGCTAAGAGAACTCGGATGTATGCCAAATTGAGAAAGTGCTCATTTTATCAAAACATAATTCACTATTTGGGTCATATCATATCTGAAGAAGGGATAGCAGTGGACCCTGAAAATATTGAGGCCATTAAAGGGTGGAAAACACCTAAGAATGTGACAGAAGTCATATCCTTCATGGGTCTAGCTAGCTACTACAGAAGGTTCATTGCATGGTTTTCGAGAATAGCTCACCCAATCACTTCCTTGCAAATAAAAGGGGTAAAGTTTCAATGGACAGGAGAGTATGAAAAGAGATTCCAACAATTGAAGCAGTTGTTAAACAGTGCTCCAATTCTGAATATTGTAGATCCAGATGAAATTTTTGAGGTTTTCACAGACGCATGCAAAGAAGGACTAGGAGGAGTCCTTAGTTAGAAAGGATTTGTGATATGTTTCAAGTCTAGAAAATTGAAAGAGCATGAAAGGATCTATTCCACTCATGATTTGGAGTTGGCATCCATATTGGACGCTTTGAAGAAGTGGAGGCACTACCTCATGGGAAAGAGGTTTGAGCTAAGGAAAAACCATAACGTTCTGAAATATTTGTTTGATCGACCTACTTTGAATGCTAGGCAGAGTAGATGGTTGGAATTCCTCTGTAAGTATGACTTTGATATTAAGCACATCCGAGGAAAGGAGAACAAAGAGGTTGATGAAATCAGCAGGAGAGTGCATGAACTGCATGCTACAACCATTAGCATGTATCAAACAGATCTTAAAGACATAATTTTTTATGCTGCAAAAGTTGATTTGCAGTACATGTAATTGGTAACAAAATTGCAACAAGGTAAAATATGACAAAAAGCTGAGGATTATGAATTGGGAATTGATGGAATTCTCTTGTTTAGAAACAAATTTTATGTACCAAATTCTCCTGAATTGAGGAATGTGATTTTAAAAGAAATGCATAATGTGCCTTATGCAGGACACCCAAGATATTAGAAAACAATTTCATCAGTCAAGAGACAATATTATTGGTCAGGAATGAAGAGGGAGATTGTTGAATACAACACTAAATGCGTTGAGTGTCAAAGGTTCAAGGTTGATCATAAACACCCATCTGGGTTGTTGCAGCCATTACCCATTCCTGAGTGGAAGTGGGAAGTGGTGACAATGGATTTCATCACAGGATTTCCCAGAAAAAGCAAGCAACTTGATGCAATCATGGTGGTGGTGGACAATCTTACTAAAGATGCCCATTTCATTCCTATGATGGTTGCTCACAAGGAAACCAATGTTGTTGATATTTATATGAGGGAAGTAGCACGCTTGCATGGCATACCCAAGAAAATTATGTCTGATAGAGACCCAAAGTTTACCTCAAAGTTTTGG
Organism: Picea mariana; assembly: GCA_032191745.1. Lineage (NCBI taxonomy): Eukaryota > Viridiplantae > Streptophyta > Pinopsida > Pinales > Pinaceae > Picea > Picea mariana. Next base: position 34,620 of record JASDQU010501408.1, on the reverse strand, counting down.
AAGGGGTTATTCAAAGGGTTCAAAACAAATCTAAACTTCAACACAGCCTATCATCCTGAGTCTAATGGGAAAAAAGAAAGGGTGAACCAAGTGATAGAGAATATGTTAAGAATGTATGTGATGGACAAACCATCTAAATGGGAAGATTATCTACACTTGGTAGAATTTGCCTACAACAGTGGGTATCAAACATCATTGAAGATGAGCCTGTTTGAGGCACTTTATGGTAGAAAGTGCAACACCCCAATAAGTTGGGACAACCCAGCTGATAGAGAAATAATTGGGCCAAAGTTTCTCAAGGAAATGGAAGAGAAAATACTGAAGATTAAACAAAATTTGAAGCCTGCCCAAGACAGGCAGAAAAGCTATGCTAACAAGAACAAAACTCACGGGGAATTTAATGTGGGTTATCATGTTTTCTTGAAGGTGAAAGCCAAAAAAAGTTCCCAGAAGTTAAAAAATTATTCCAAGTTGGCAGCCAGATATTGTGGGCCGTTTGAAATCCTAGAGAGGATTGGTCCAGTAGCTTATATCCTTGCATTTCTAGCATCTATGTCTATAGATAATGTATTTCATATGTCTTTTCTTAAGAAATAGATACATGATGCTAATCATGTTATTGATTGAAATGCGATTCAGGTGGAACAAGAAAGCGCTTTTCAAGTGCATCTGGTACACCTCCTAGACCGAAAAATAAAATAGCTTTGGAATCGATCCATAGGGCTTGTAAAGGTCCAATGGACCTGGTACGGTCCCGAGGATGCAACATAGGAGCATGAAGATTATATGCGGGTAGAATACCCACATCTCTTAGAAGATTTTGAAAATCTTGTTGATATTATGTAAATGAGTTTCACTGAGGACAATGAAAAAATAAGGGGAGGGGATTGTAATACCCCAAGTTCGAGCCCTTGTGAAATGTAATGATGTTTGTAGGTTGGTGAGCCAAGTAATTATAACTTGGTAGGATTATGTTCTTATTAGGCTGGAGAGCCTAGATTCTAAGGCCAATGGGCCTGATTTTGTATATGTAATTATGCATATTATTAATCAAATACATCGTTACGTGTAGATCGACCACGAAGAAAGAGTTATGGGGGACTAACCTCCAATGGGTAGGAAAAGGGATGGGGCTGAGAGGATAGAAAAGAGGGGCTAAGCTTGAGGGCTTAACCCAAGGGAATATTTTAATGTATTCCTGAAAAATACTAAAGTTGGGAAATAAATCCAGTTATCCTAAGTTCCTTTGGGGAGCAGAACAAACTCTAAGTGGAAAGGAACCTGCTCCTGGAGAGCTAAGTGTCACCCAGGATGCATGCAGATTTATGTGAGAATTTCCACCTTTCATGGTGGGTGGGTGGGGGGGGGTTCGTGAACCATTCTGGCCACCTTCCTGAGGAGTTCACTTTCACCATTGCATTCTCTCTCGATCCTGTAGGTTGACCATTCTCGCCATTTTTCTTTCTCTCTCTCAGCATTCTGGCCAGCCTGGCCATTTTAAGTTTCCCACGAGCTCATCCTGAGGATGTTGGCCATCCCTTGTGTATTTCATGCATGCATTGAACAAGAATGTAGCCAGAACCATTTCCTCCATTTTGAACCTCTGTAATTTGTTGAGTCGTCCCCTTGCCTTACCCGATTTTTGTGGCTGTGGATTGAAGAGGTGGGTTTTTAGGCCCGTGGTTGAAGAGCTAGGTTGTCAGGCCCATGGTTGAAGAAGCAATTTGTCAGGCCTATAGGAAAATCTCTCTAGGTGAGAGAGTTTTCTGGGAAGTGATTTCTCCTGGAGGGAGTCCAACAACAACTACGGAGCTCTAAGAATTCTTGATCCGGCCTGTTGTTGAAACCTTGGAAGGGAAGTGGAATAGCCGATGGACTGTGGAATAATGAAGGTTCATATTCCCGAGGTGGGACAAGCATGTGGGGAATGAGAGTCTGTGAGCAGTGGGCATAAGTAGGCTCCTTGGAGATAATCCTTCCAGTTGCACTATGCAGTTTCTAGTAGCCTCAACCTAGTCTAGGATTCCTTTGCCCTGGGTGGAGTTTGGTCCCAGCTTAGGGGTGACTCACTATTGATAGCTTGGAGAAGCATGGTACAAGGCTGGGAGGTTCGTGGAAGGTTTTCATGTAGTCAGTGGTATTCTCATAAAAATATAAGTACCAATTCTATGTTAATTATATGTTGTGTATTGTGTACATGAGTTATAATGTTATCAGAATTGCCTGTGATTATTGCATGCATGTGTTACTGTCACTTCTGCATGAATATGTGTATGAATAGAATGTTATGTCTATTTCAAATTTCATCATATATATATGTATGTATGTATGTATGTATGTATGTATGTATGTATGTATGTATGTATGTATGTATATCAGAGAATAAATATGTTTCCTCTGTGGCGTTTCTTGACCTGTTGGGTGGCTGAGGACGTTACAAAATGGTGTCAGAGTCGAGGATTAAAAGATACAGTCTTTAGGTAGCATTTCATAGCAGAGGTTTTATGGTCAGGGATGTTACAAAATGGTATCATAGTAGATAATTAAAATATATAGTCGTTAGGTAGCGTTTCTCGTCAGAGGGTTGATGGTCGGGGAGTTTTGCACTGTGATATTTCTCCCCTTGAAGTCTGTGATGTTCTTTTAGGACAACCATATTTGTGGAAGAGTCATATTGTGTATGAGTCTAGACCCCATAATGTTATTATTAATTTGGGTAGACAATTGTACAGGATCCCAGAGCTAGCATTGCCTACTGCTATTTCTTTAATCTTTGCTAAGCAATGTAGTAAGGTCATTTCACAGATCGGGAAGTTCGTCTTCTTTATGATCTATGCTCACATTAATAAAAAGGTTGTCGCCACATCTGTGGCCTCTACACAATGCCTCTCTTTGCATTAGAAGAAAGTGTACGAGATCATGTAAGAATACAAAGACATCTTCTCATCACCTACAGGGATACCGACACACTGCCAAGTCAAGCATCCAATTGATCTGACCCCGACACACCTCTACCTAATGGACCAATATATCAACGCTCGCTGATGGTGAATGAAAAAATCAGGCCTCAGATCTGAGAGCTTCTTCAAAAGTGGAACATCAGACCCAGATCCTCCCCTTGCAGAAGCCCGATTTTATTGGTGCAGAAGAAGGACAAGACTTGGCAAATCTGCATTGATTACAAATCCTTAAACAAAATCACAGTCAGGAACTGCTACCTCATTCCCAGGATTGATGACCTTCTTGACCAACTCAAGGGGTAAATTTCTTTAGCAATATTGACCTGAAGTTTGGCTACCACCAAGTTCCCATCGAACCAACTGATGTATGGAAGACAACCTTCAAGTCTAAAGAAAGTCTCTACAAATGGCTAGCCATGCCCTTTGGATTAAAAAATGCACCAGAAAATTTCATGAGGTTGATGGATGATGTATTGAGACCCTTCACCAACTCCTTTGTGGTGTTATATTTGGATGACATCCTCATCTTCAACAGAACGTGGGAGGAGCACATGCAACATATTCAACAAGTTTGGAGCACTTTGCGACAGCACAAGCTTTATGCCAACTTGGAAAAATGATCTTTTGGAATGAACAGGGTCAAATACCTGGGCTACATTGCTAATGAGCATAGGGTACATGTTGAACCAACTAAGATCCAAGTCATCTGTGACTTTCCATCCCCAACCACACTGAACAAGCTTTGGAGCTTTTTGGGACTAGCCAACTTCTATCAACGGTTCGTGTTGGGATTCTCCCATATTGCATGGGCCCTCAACCATGTGACCAAGGGAGATGGTAGGGCCAAGTTAGTGTGGGGGAAGGAGTAACAATGAGCATTCAATTATCTGAAGCATCACTTGTTCTCAGCTCTGGTACTCGCCTTTCCCGATTTGCAACAACCATTCGAGATTGAAGTTGATGCATCTGACTATGCTATGGGCATAGTTCTCACTCAGATCAGGCATCCATGAGGAATACCATAGTGATACACTCTCTGATACTGTCCGAAAATACCCCATCTATGACAAGTAAATTTATTCCATTTTACAAGCACATCGGCAATGAAAACATTACATTCTTGGGAAAGAGACGATCATACACACTGATCACAAGCCTCTGCAGTTCATACAAACATAAGGGAAATTGTAGAACGACCGCCATTAGAAGTGGTCCACATACCTGTAACAATTCTATATAAACATAAAATATTAGACATGTATCTCTAATCGTGTCGTTGACTGCCTATCACCATTGTTCTCCATTCCTGTGGAAATGAAGCATCTTAATGGACCCAACTTTATCAGCAAGATACGGACTTCTCCGCCACCTATCATCTCTTGGGTACAGGAACAACTGTCACTGATTTTCACATTCAGGACAGACTCTTATTCTACCTGAGCCATCTTTGTGTTCCTACAAGCAAGCATGCAAAGCTAATTTTGGAAGCCCACTACAGTCGGGTGGCAGGACATTTTGGCGTGGAGAAAATTGTGACCGTTATTCATAAACATTTTTATTGGCCAAAACTTCGACAGGACGTCAACAATTATATCAAATCTTGCACTGCTTGTGCCATTTCCAAGCCAGCCATCAAAAAGCAAGGCTTACATACCCCTCTTCCTATTCCCAAGAAGCTTTGGGAATCCATCTCAATGGATTACATGTTTGGCTTGCCATCCACCAAGCAAGGAAATGAACGTGTGTTTGTAGTCATTGATCAGTTTTCAAAGATGGCCATCCTCACATCCTGTAATAAGAATGTCACAGCAAAAAATATTGCTAATCTCTTCTTCGAATGAGCATGGGTCCACTTTGGGATACCAGATACCATCATCTTTGACCAAGACAACAGGTTCCTCAGTACCTTTTGGTTGAGTCTCTCGTCTCTGTTGGACACCAAGCACACAAAACCACTGCTTTCCACCCCCAAACCGATGGCCAAACATAGGTCGTTAATCTAATGATTGTGCACATCCTGCACATGTACAATTATAATAATCCACGTACATGAGACGAGAGTCTCCCATATGCCCAACAGAGTTAAAACAGGGATATCCATAGTTCCACCAATCATATCCCATTTTAGTTGGGTCTGGCATTCCAACCCTTGGGACCCATTGATGTTGCACTTCCTCTTGCCACTGCACAGACAGACTCTTCCCCTTATCAGTCTGCGATCGACAAAGCCACCAGATTCATTGAGAGGATCCAACATATCCACCAACAGGTCTAGGGGATTTTGCACAAATACAATGCTAAGTACAAGCAACGCCATGATCAACACAAGGTACCACACCAATTTCAAGTTGGTGACAAAGTCTGGTTACATTTGTAGAAGGAGTGTCTCACCAGGCCCCATCGAAATATTTTCCCAATTCGTTATGGGACTTACACTCTCACCAAGGTTGTGGGTAGCAATGCTTTTGAGATCAAGACTCCACCCTTCCTTGGTCTCCATCTAGTATTCAATGTGGACCTACTTCGGCCATATTTTCCCCCATTATTTGACACCTCTGAGATCACATAACAGCTAAAACCAATAGAGCTCAAGCCTAACTACATGGAACAAGCATCCACTGATCATATAGTGGACACACAGGTCAAGGGAACTTGCCAGCAGTGGATCCATATTTATCGGGTTGTTAAGGAAGGGAAACTCCTACACTAAGGCAAGTGGCTCACTCGGGGCCATATCTAGCAGACGTTTCCTCACCTGTTGTGGTAACTCAACGCAATGGAGACCATTTCTTTTTAAAGGGGGAGGATTGATCCAAGTGGATATTGGTGGCCACCCACTTATTCCAACTAGCTCCTCGTGTCCATTTTTTGTTCAACATGTTCTTCTGTACTGCTTTGTAATTGTGGGTTCTACACTTCTAGGGATTTCTGAATCCCCAAACATCCTCCAGGTGGATACGGGTGGCCTCTCACCTAATCCAATTGGATTATTTTGTATGTTTTCATGTCAGGACATCTTGTTGTACTTCCAGGGCCGTTTTTGGGCCCTAAATGTTGTTTTTTTGGCTCACCATAATCAAATTGTAGACAGAGTCAGAGTTTGACAACAGAAAGTGTATTTCTCTTAAATATATTTGCAATGGGCTATCACACACCTAAAATGGAGATCGTATGCAAAATTTACGACCCTTGGAAGTTGACATACCAAATTACACCAACTTACCCTAGGGCTCACATGACTTTTGGTGTTTCACCTTCTAGGGTTAGGTTTTTGGATGTCTAGGGTTTTGGCATTCATGAATAATATCAAAAAGGCCTATGGAGCCTCATTGTAATCCATTTTTCTCATACGGATGCACGTAGTAGTTGTTGATATTATGGTAGCTACATGAGGTATTTACCTCCATGTGTAAACCTGACGAGAATATAATACTCTGGGAAGCAAGAGAAACCCTAATGAGTTGGATAATAACCCTAGAAGACTTGTCAGCTCAAGAAGATAATTTGTATTAGGTTATTAACCTCTAAGAGAAGAAGTTGACCAGAATAAATAATATATATTGAATAGACAGATACCTAGAATGAGAAGTTGGACCAGGCAGTTAGCCATAATTACTATAAATACAGGAGGCCAATCTTCATTCTGGCAGGTAGTCTCAGTAGTGCAGAGAAGCACTTGTGCGCACTGCAGTTGCCCAGTTTCTATGCAGGTTTGGAGGAGAGATGTCGTTGCAGCTGCTACAGCTAGCAGTTACACTTGGACTATCTCTTGGTTAGGGTTTGGACTATCTGATCAACTCTTGTTGGTGCGCTATCCTTGGGGAAAGGTGCACTATCCTTTGTTTGTCTATCTAGCCTAGGGTTTGCTTCCGGAGTGATTCTCTGTCAAGGTTAAGGTGCTCGGAGGGTAGCTTCGGCCTATGGTTGGGTGACAATAGTGATATTGTCAATGGTAAAATGAGCACATCCATTATATTCTAACAGGTTATGGGCCCACACCTCCTTCATTAAATCTAACCACTGGAACGAAACATACCCATAAGGATATTGAGCTCATTGAAGAACTATCGCTAGGGTTTCTAGCAGAAGTAGTCACCAAAGAACTACAGCTAGGGTTACTAGTAGATGCAGTGCAAGAACCCTAATCCTCTCGTTGAGGCACATTAAGTGAAGGGATTTACCTAATCTCTGAAAATATCAGTGCGCCCTAGCCTAGCGCATCTCCTAGTACTCTTAGCAAGCCAAGACGTCAAATTTGAGTTTGTGGTTAAATCGAGGGTTGACCAAGTCAAAGCAGCCATGACTTACTCTATGAAGTCAAAAAACAAGTTATATGGAGCCTCTAACTTCAGAGCATGGAAGACAATGATTGACCTCATCCTTGCCAAGAATAAAGTGCTAGATATCGTGAAAGGAAAGATCGTGAAACCAGAGTTTGAAGACGAGAAAGAGAAGGAACCGTAGAACGTTGCAGTCATGGAGAAGTTCAAAGACGGTGACATCAATGATATGAGTATCATAGTGGAATCTATAAAATACCACTTGATAACCTACATCTCCCATCTTGACTCATCAAATAAGATGCATGATGCCCTAACAAACCTCTTCTCAGTCAGAAACATTGGACAAGTAATGAGTCTGAAGAATGAGTTCCATGATATGAATATGAATGATGATGATTACATAACATCATACTTTGTGTGAATATCTTAGTTAAGAGATCAACTACAAGCTATTGAAGAGATGATTTCAGAGAAGGAATTGGTAAACATAATACTCAATGGTATTCTCAAGACATGGGATGCATTTGCCGCAAGCATTAACACAAGGAAGGAGTATCCTACATTTGAAGAACTTTGGTCTTGCTGTGCTCAAGAAGAATCCAGGATCAGTGCAAAAGAGAAACCCCAAAATAAGTACGATGATCAAGCCTTCACAACAAGATTCAAGAATTTCAGAAACAAAAGGAAGTTTGGCTCAAAGAGGAAGCCAAATCAAGAGAAAGATATTTTAGAAGTACAATGCTTCAATTGTCGAAAGTATGGTCACTACAAGAATAATTGTCCCGAGCTAAAGAAAAGGAAGGACAAACATGAAGCATCAGTTTCCGAAGAAAAGTAACCTACAAAGAAGACTAAGCAGGATGAAAGAGACTTCTTCTTCTTAAGGTAATAATACTCTTCTCAGTTCTTGTACATATCTTGTTTGCATAGTCTTTATACACATCTTGTATATCTATCTATTAGAAGATAATATGTTCCAAGAAGAACTATATCTATGGAAGAACAATAAGATAAGGATTTCTATCATTATACAAGAAAGGATTAAATATATCAAACAAATCTTATGGAAGCTATTACAAGATAAGCCAAAATCAGAACCAATCTTGAAGAAATCTAGAAGAAAGAAGTCAACAATCAAGAGAAAATTGGAGAAAGACTTATGATGCTTTGCAAAAGACAATGAGGATGCATACGGAAACGTGGACTCTCCTAGATGGAGGGAGCCAATTATATATCACCATAAAGAAGAGCATGCATTCATACATGAAGCAAGGATTAGGAGGGAGCTAATCCTATGATCCATTGAAGATGATGAAGTATATATCCATGGTAGCAACCATGAAAGGTAGTACGTGTTCAGTTCGACCTTAGAAGAAGAATTCTTCGAAGAGAATCCTTAAAATATCCCTGGTTGTCCATCCACATCCGTGATCCTATGATGAAAGAAAGAAATGGAATCTTTAGGGCATGGAATCTATAAGAAACTCCATGGACCCAAGAGCTAAAGAAAAACACAAGAAAGAACATGAAGATTCCAAGAAAGAAAGAGAAGGCAGAACAACCAGTCATCGTATCAAGAATCACAATATTTCCAGCCAGATATGAACTCAATAAAAACAATCAAGCAGAGGAACTGAAAGTCATGATGAATAACAGTGTATGGAAGACTTATGAATAAAAGAATTACGAGATCTAGAACTAGAGGTTCTCCTAGATGGAGGGAGAAGACTATGATGATTTCTTGTTCCAGTAAACCAAACATATCTCTACATGAGTCATTATATCATCCACAACATCCATGAGTTGGAGTTCTACATCAGATAAATGCAAAGACTAATTGAACAAAGAGTGTATGAAGAGAAACCTTAAGAATTTGAGGCATACCAGAAAGAGACCCTTGTATACAGATGAAAAAATATAACTTGGTGGAGAACCTCCAGTGCACAGCAGAAGCATGGTGAATATTTTCTATAACAGAGATATTGTATCAAGATGATTACTCAGTAGATCAAATCTCATGATGACAGGAGAAGTGTCACATGGATATGTTCCAGTTTTCCAATAATGATGTACTCCATTGATCAGAGCTACATGAAGCCTTCAGAGAAAACCAGTGTTCCAGACCTAAGTACATTTGAAATCAAGCATTACATTATCCGTGATGAAGTCTAGAAAGGAGAAAGTGGTTCTCCAATACATATCTCCATAGATGAGAAGATAAGAAGAAATTTTGGTAAATCTTCTATCCAAGATGAAACAGTTTGTGTACTCAAGATGGAGCTCGTGGAGACAACTTCCTTATTGAAAAAGGAAGACATGACTCCCAGGTTGGGAGGGAGCACTGATATGTATTAATTCATGGACAATCATTTTTTAGTTCAAAAAAATGGT
>JASDQU010501407.1:110890-132042 GCA_032191745.1 Picea mariana | reverse complement strand
AAGTCATGAATCGAGAAATATCATTCTAACATATTCAACCATCTATCTACGACATATGCATCTATTTGTCCGTCAAATATGGGAATGTCAAAGTTTACTTGTACCTTAAAAGGAGTGGTGCCTCCAGAGTGGTTTCTGGATGTCGATGTGCTGCGAGTTGGAATCCGTTGAAGAATCTGGGCAAAGTTTTCCATCATCGTGTTCCTTTGTTTCTCGAGGGCCTCCTCGAGAAACATTTTGATAGGATCTCCTGCTCCCTCATCTTTCTTTTCTTCCCCCATGGGCGGTCATCGGGGTTTGTGAGGCTGATCTTGCAAAGTGTCAATCAGATCGAGCCCCAACTCCTTATACCCTGATCTCGTTGGGGACATGCAAAGAAGGATCGAGAATGAGCAGACCGCTCTGATACCACTGATCCAGATTTATGTAGGAACACAATGAAATACAGAAATACACATAAACACAGAGATTTAGTTGAAATAATACATCATTTCATTAATAACAAATGACTGAAATATGCTTACAGACAGAATGGAAATAAACTAGCTAGGGCGCTAGTCGCTTATCTCTAAGAAGAGATGTGGTGGCTACTGGCCTCTGAACTATATTACAATGAGGCTAGAAGGATTATTATTATTGAGAAATAATGGAAAACCCTAAACATTCAAAGACCTAACCCTAGGAGATGTAATGCCAAGACTATGGGCCCCGTTTGGGTAAGTTGGTACATCAACTTCTCGGAGACGTAACTTTGGTATATGATCTCCGTTTGACACATTCTATACCTAGTTAGAAATATCTATCCGAGGACTACATCTTTTGGGTGAGAAGAATTAATAAACAATTCATGTTTCTCCCTGTTTTCCCAAAAAACATCGTTTAAGGACTCAAAACGACTCCGGAAGTTCAAGACTCGAAAAACTGCTAAAAATAGTAAACTGTGTGGAAACTGAAAAACTGAAAGAAGCAATGGTGGGGGTCTAAGTGTAATAGGTGGGTGGCCACCAATATCCACCTAGATCAGAAATCCACTGAAAATACCTCATCAGTGGAACCACGTCACCCATCGCTATCTTCTCCTACCCGAAAACATGTTCGTCTCCCTGGGGGTTAGAGCCCTTATGCGTGGATGCCATTGGAGGCATTATGCCTCCTCCCCTAGCACCCCTTCATCTTCCTACGACATCCTCTAACCATGATTACCTACATGAATACAAGTCAACTCAATTAGCGACATTATAATCAAAATCATATCAACGAAATATGTAGTGATCCAAAGTCATGAGATGAACCCGCTCTGATACCATGTGTAATATTCCCGATCATTACGACTACAAGCGAAGAAATAGTGAAAGTGTTTTTTTTTTTTTAGGAAATAAAGCGATGATGACAAGAGTTTAACCATACCACTGACAATGAACGCAAGCACACATTCTAAGAAACAAAAAACTATGACTCCACTCACTCGCACAGGGGCAACTAGGCGAAACATGTGTAAGAGAACAAGGAGGAACAACTACCCACTCGACGCAAACAAGACACGCCTACAAGCTAAGAGACAACATCTCCCTCTCGACATCATGACCTTGATGAATGATACTAGATCCTCAAGGTGCACGTACCAAATGCATGAAGGCATCCCACCCCTACGCCAAAATCAAATTACAATGCTCGACAACACTCTCACCGAATGCATCGACTCCGACGAAGTTCTCATTTGCCGCTATCCAACAGGGAGAGCCATGATCCCCTCATCAAGAATCATGCCATCCCTAGGTGATAGACGTGTCAATAACCTTGGCACAACACATCCTATCTGGACCAAGGACTCTAGATAAATGTGACACGCTAGGATGAAATAACTGACAAGAAGACTACACCCACACCCCAAGTAATGAGTCGAAAAAACGCAAGATGACGTCAACAAGAAAACACAATTTGTTACATGACTTCGCAAACAACCCAACCCATTCATCTAGTCTGAAGTGGATAATTACAAATTTAATTTATCATTAATTGTACTCTAATTTAGCAAGTTCAACTTACCTTTTAGTCAAGACTCACCAATCTCATTTAATCATTAATTACAAATTAATTTGGGCAATTCCAAATTAATCCTAAAATTACAATCTTATTAGAATTTGACATCATAAAACAACTGTACCAAATGATAGTTGTCTATTAACATTAAAAAGAATCTGCTAAGAAGTGGCAATGCCATTAAAGCCATATACATTCAGTGAGAAAATAAATCGATATACATATAGTGAGATTTACTGTCATATGCATTTAATGAGATTTACTACCATAGGTATTTAATGATATTTAGTGCCATATGCATTAATGAGTTTTAACGCCATAATCGTCTAAAGAGATTTAATTGTCATAGACTTGATCATAATTAATGTCATTCAGATCCATTCACTGCAGTCAATGCCCTCACTAAATATATCCTATAACAATACTTATTACTGCTAATTAAAATGGAGGGAAGCTGTCCAAAACCAGCAATGACAACTAGACACGTTGCCAGGTAAAAGTAAAACTCAGGGGTAAGTTGAAGCATTTAGTTAGTTGTCTAGCAAATGATAAATAGATTTCTGTCAACGTAGAATCCAATATCTAGCTGTCTAAAAGGTAAGAAGTTGTTGAGTAAGGTAAATGCAAGCTACCATTACTGTAAAACTATGGTGTAAATACACAATGGCTATCAAAAATAAATCCAAATGCGTGTAGACGATCAGTCACCAGGTAATCTAAATAAAATACAAATTAAAAAATAATTTGTCTTTAATCAAATTTATGCACTGACTGTCATTTAAAAATGGAATGGGTAAAAATCATAGAGAAGGTACATGCAGCTTTGACAGGGAAGATTGCACAAATCCCCGCCGATTTTGGTGGCCAAAAATGCAAAGGTAAGAGTGTCACAACATATTCAAGGATACAAATCACAATTGGTATGGTGTTACAACAAATTCGTGGTTACAATTCACCAATGGTGTCACAACAAAGCCAAGGTAATAGTCGCAACTGGTAAGGGTTACAACAATTTCATGGGTTCAATTCACAGATGGTGTCACAACAAATCCAAGGTTATAGTCGCAGGTAGTAAGGGTTACAACAATTTTGTGGGTTTAATTGGCATATGGTGTCACATCAGGTCATTGAGTTTAAACATTCAAAATTTCACTGAGGTTAAAAACTTCAAATAATTTAATGCGCTAAGATTAACCATTCAAATCAAATGCCCAGACATAAAATTCTTCTGAATCAATATACATTGGTTATATGAAAAGCGTGTATGTTTTTCAAGCACTTGGCAATCCAAACAACTCACCATAAATAAATAAAAAGTTCGTTGGGCAAAATTCTCCCCCAAGTCAAGCGAAGAGCAGTCAAAGAAGTAGCAATCACTAGGCAAACAAAACGAGATATAAAAATGCATAGTTTAAAAAAAACTTCGCCATCAATCAAATTTTGTAGGGTTAATTAAACGCATCAAGGCACAATACCACACACTACCTAAAGCAATCAATAGGGGTAGATGACTGGCAGGATAATCCTTCACTCAACACCCATGCACAGAAAAGCAGGGCATTTAGATCCATAGGTCTATTAACACTGAAGTGACGACCATAGATCAGGCTCCTGACCAACTTCTTAGGCATGGACTGATGAGTTGGGGATGAAGGAAAAAATTTATAAACCAAAAGTCATCACAAATCAATAAACCCATAGGACCATCAAGACATGGAGGGATCGAGGCAATGGGAATCAATCAACACTGAGCTAAACGATATGGGGGAAATTTCATTCATCAAGTAGAATGCTAAGAAAATCATTTTCTTTACTCAATTAAACATACTAAACTAAAAGAAAGAATCATACTAACAATCTACCATGCAGAAATAGAGGAAGCGTATTGTAGCCCAAGTCCCCCATTCTGAGTTGATGTCCTATGCCCTCCATGCAACTCCCTCTTGCCTACTGATGAGACTTCACCGATACCTCCCAGCCAATGCTAGGGGTACTCTTCTTCCCCCTTATCTCCCCAAGCCGCAGAGGGGCTACCCACACTAACCAGAGAATCAGCTAGCTCCTAGATTGCCTCCCAAGGCTGAGCTACCACTCCTCACCGAGCTAGGTATCCCATCTCCCACAAGCTAAGTAAGTCAAGTATAAATTTCTGCAGCATAACGTTACACATAACCAAAGATATCCATCATCCTCCTCCTCCCTCCTTTATATAGATTTTCTAAGTCAAAAACCTTCCCAAAATCCCTTTTAATATATTGTTCATTAATTTAATTCAATAATAATCCTCCCCGTATATGTGTCGCCCATCCCCTTAATTGCACCATAAATTAATTTCCTTAATTAATTAATTATCCCTATTTCCCCCACCCACCTAAAATCATTCCTAGAATCGCTCCTAGGTGTCCTCATATTCCCTTACAAGTTTTAATGACTTCCCCCCTTACTAAATTACTAGTTGAGTTTAATTTAGAAATTTCTTAAATGCTAGATACCTTACTAAGTTAGACTTTTTGATTTTTCCTTGAGTTTCCCCTTTCTTTTTATGTTTCCCACTTTTTCCTACTTTCCTAATTATTTTAGATTTCCCTCTTTCCCTTTTTATTTAAAACTCAGTTTGGCAAGTGTATAAAATTAACTCTTTCCCTTTTCCCATTTTAATTAATAATTTTTAATTAGTATAAGTGACAAAACAATTAATTCCCCCTTTTTTTTTAATCCCCCAAAACATTTTTATAAATAAAAAGAGTTACTCACCCCCTTCTCGGCACATGATTAATGATGATTATCATTTTTATTTATTTATTTATATTTTTATTTTTACAACATATTTTTCTTTTACCACAAGTTTCACCCAGACCTAGATTTTAATTTTTGAGGTTGGGCGACAATTTATTAGGGAATTTAAAAAAAAAAAATTCTTATCATGTTATCCATCCTAAGGCCATCTAGGTTTATTCCTTTAGTAATTAACAATGTGACATTCCCTTCAGAATGCACTACATGCTCCAAGGCTGCCACTCGCCTCTTTCCATTTTTCTTGTGCGACGTGCCCTTGAAGATGCACCACGTGCTCCAAGGGTGCCACTCGCCTTTTTCGATTTTTCTTACACAACATTCCCTTTAGGATGCACCACGTGCTCTAAGGGTGCCACTCACCTCTTGAATGACTTGGTAGACATCAAAAACCCCGGGAGTCAATACTCCTCTAGGTGAGCTTGTGGGAGACTAAGGGCCTCTAAGGAATAAGGCCCCTGCCTTATTGCACACCACTTAGAATCATCGTGAGCGACTGTCGCAGTTGGCCCTCACGACATTGTGGATCTTCTAAAACAATGTATTCGTTAACCTGCACTTCAAGCCATGGTGGGAGTGCTATTAGGTTGTGGTAGGGCTGTTGTCGACACCTCTTCCTCAATGTCTCTGGTAGTCGTGTGTGACCCCTCTACTCCACATGTGAGTTTGGTCACCAAGCTATCATCATCCTGCATCATCGACGAATCATGTCAGATATAGTATCCAATATCATATCATCTAATCATATGCACAAATTTCATATATACAACAATCAAAACCCCAATAGTTTACTCCCTGACTTGATCCAAAGTCCAAGGGGTTCCATCGATGCCTTTGCATCCTCGAGGTCCAAAATCCTGCACACTCAGAAAAATTGAGTCAATAGAACCTGTCTATGTCAATGCATCCAAATAACATGTCATCAATTCATAGTGCCTCATAATCATAAATTAAATGCCCAAAAGTATAATAATCTAGATCACTTGCAAGCAAGTGTCCTCAAAGAATAATTTTTTTTAGTGCGCACAAGAACGAGATGTTACAGACTAGCTTTGTGTTCTAAGTGCCATAAATCTTTGAGACTTCTTGGACAGCCTATTGGTGAAGCCATAAAAGGGAAGTGGGACAACCAAAGGACTATGGAGTAATGAAGGGGTGCACCTCCTTGGGTGGGACAGGTTGTGGGGAATGAGAGGTTGTGAGCTGGGATTGCTACTTGAGTTGGCTCCATTGGACTTGTATTTTTTTCTTAGTGTTGTATGACCTTAGTGGGACTAGTGAGATAACCTTTTCTCTGGTGGAGTCATAGTTTCATCTCGAGTGTGTCATGTTGTTGAGAGTGAATGAAAAACAAAGTCTATGGTTGTGAAGACCATGTGAGGATTAGATCAAGTTGGTGATTTTCATTCAAAGATAAATGTATGTTACGTTTTATTGTGTTGAAGGATTTGTTGGTTATGTTAATTTTTTTTTCCATAATTGTAAATAATTATACATGGACTATATGTTGTTGGTAATGCATAATTATGTTCATATGCAGTGCATATTAATTAATTATTGGTATCAAAGAACTAATGGACTAAATTGGAGAAAAATTCAAAATTTCATTGTGTGACATAGTATTGTTTTTTGGTGACAGTGCCAAGGTTGGATCCTTGGAACATTACAGTGTGGTATCAAATCCATAGTTTCAACAATTAGCTTATATGGGACAAATTCAAAACATGGAAGCTGAAATTGCAAATTCAAAGTTCAGAGGATGTCTCGAAATAGTTTTGTCAAAATTTCTAAGCCACAGTTTGGGAATTTGTCCAAAAACTGGTGAAAATTTAGTTTAGGTATTAAATACCCCCAATTTAATTATTTGAATGAGTTTTTTTGGGCTTGTAATTGTAGGAATTCAAAAATTGTAGAGAAACGATGGTGAAATTAGGTAAAGGAACCAATTTACGAAGTAAAAATTCATTGAGGAATTGATGTGAGAATGTCAAATTTATGGTGCAATTGTCCAATTGACATGTACAATGATGAAATTGGCCATCATGATATTAATTTCATAGCTTCCATGGTGGCCATAGAGAAATTTTTAAATTACACATTTTTTTTAAATGTGGAAACAAATTATGAATTTTGGGAAATTTGAGGATTTTTTCTTACCATCACATCAGCATGACATGGCAGCCACGTGGAGGATATGTGATAGTGGTGGCATGGACTTCCATTTTTTAAATTACATAGTTTTAGCCTGGTGGAACGGTGGAAGTCTATGGTGGAGAGGCAACCTGTGGAGTGGCGAGTTGATACCATAAGTGCTAGTGTTTTCCCAAAAGTATTTAATTATGTAAAGCCAATGGGAGGATTCCACATATAGTTGAGAAGTAGGTGATATCACATCATGAGGTTTCTATAAAATCTGATCAACTTATCCATACAAAATGAATCCTCCATTGTTGATCTCCCCTGATTATCGTCGATGTCCAATTGGGGAATGCAAGTTGTTCATCTAATGGAATTTCAATTTACCATCTAAAGGGAAAAACATCAATGTGGTGGGACCAACTTATGAAATTCTAGCACATTGATGAGAAAAAGATCACCGGGAGGAAGTTTTGAAGGTATTTTCAGAAGGAATACATGTCCAAGAATTATTATGACAAGAAGTTGAAGGAGTTATTTAATCTCAAGATTGGTAGCATGACCATGGAAGAGTATGAGAGGAAATTCTTAGAGTTTTTGAGATATGTTGACTTCATCTAGGATGATAAGGTCAATATTCAAATATTCCTAAGTGTTGTACATTCAATATTCAATGATAAGATACAATATGATGATCCCAAGATGTTGGGGGAAGCAATAAGGAGATCCAAGTGACTTTATGATCAACATAAAGGAGGATCAACCTTTCAAAGATCTTGGGTTGAAAAGAAAAAATTTAATATGGAGCATATAGAGAATGGGTATAATCCACCATTCTTTAGAAATGTTTCGTAGGGACAACCAACTCAAAAGGAACCCATAATGACAAAATTATTGAGAAAAATGCCAAGGAAGTAACCTATAAAATGTTAGGGATGTGAGGGAGATAATATGTATAGATATTTCCCTTCTAGAGGATAAATAATGAGGATTGTTCATAATGTACAATAAGATAATATAGTTAAAGACGTGCACATAATCATTCCAAGGATTTATGTATCCTTTTAAAACAAGCAATACGAATTTCAGTCTCATATGATTGAAGTGGAAGGTAAGATCAATGATCATCCTATAGATATTTGAATTGATTTAGAATATAGCCATAGTTATATAGGTCCTGTGTTGGTAGAAATATTTCACTTGCAAAGAAGGAAACATGAGAAATCTTGCTTAGTTTAATTAGTTATAGGAGCTAAAAGAAGAATCAATATGTTGGTTGAGGATTTTCTAATGGACATGAATGGACTAGGAACAAATGAAGATTCAAACATTACACCTTTGGGTTCATATGATTTCCTAATTGGTATGAATTGGTTGGATAAGAATCATATTTTCGTATATTTTTATAACAAGGCATTCACTTTTTTGGATGAGGAAGAGAACTTGAGAATAGTTCATGATATTCCAAGGGAAATATCAATTAGACAGATTCCATCCTTGCAGATGATCTAGATTTTATGATTAGAACAAAAATGAATACACATTATTATTATTATTAACAAAGAGGCACAAGAATAACAAAGAAACAGTAAAATTGGTTTCTATTCAATAAGAAAATGTGATGAAACTATAAAATGTAGTGGAAAACAAGCTTCCTAGAATGGTCGTGGATTATCTATGAGAAGAGATGTGATAGTTGTGCTCATTTTCAAGAAGATGGTTAAAATGAGGCTCTCCAAGAATTTTTACAATAAATATGAATGCAAAAACCCTAGACATCCAGAAACCTAACCCTAGGAGATGAAGCGCTAAAATTCATGTGGGCCTTGTTGGGGTAAGCTAGTCCATCAACTTCATGGGGTCGTAACTTTTGCATATGATTTTTGTTTTAGGCGCACGATAGCCCGTTGGAAAGGTCTATACGAGGAATACAATTTTTTTGTTATAATCTATCTATGTCTATAATCTAACTATGGTGCACCCTAAAAATGTTGGTTAGGGCCTCAAAAGGGCCCCGGAAGTTAGGGACCTGAAAACTATGAAAAAAAGACAATCTGGAAAATGACCAAAATGAGCTAGTTGGAATTGGTGGGAGGGAAATGAAATCCATATGGATCAATCCTCCCCCCTTAGGAATCAATGGTCTACATTGCATTGAGTACCCCCATCATATGAGGAATTTTTTGTTGAATTTGTCCCCAAGTGAGCCACTTGAGTTGGTGCAGGAGATGCCATGCTTTAACAAATCGATAAAGATGGATCCTTTGTTGGAAAGTACCCTTGACCTGGGTGTCCACAATCTGATCATTGGATGCATGTTGCATGGATTCAAGGTTGAGATCTGTTGGTTTCAATTGTTCTTCTATCTCTGAGGTGTCCAACAATGGTGGGAAGTATGGCCAAAGGAGATCCACATTGAACACTGGGTGCAGGCCAAGGAAAGGGGGAATGTTGAGCTCAAAAGCACTGTCACCCATAGCCTTGGTGATGGTGTAAGGTTCATAATGGAGTGGGAGAACCTGGGAGAACCTTTTGATGGGGCCATGTAAGGAGTTTTTTCCTGCAAGTGTAACCATAGTTTGTCTCCCACCTGAAACTTATGTGGAACACGATGTTGATCATGGAGTCATTTGTACTTGGAATTGGAATTCTGTAAAATATTCTAAACCTGTTGGAGGATGTGATGGATCTTCTCAATGAATCGGGAGGATTTGTCCACTTCAGTTTGAGAAGGTGATAAATCATTCAGGGTGGTTGCAAGAGGTAGTGCAACATCCATGGAACCCAATGGTTTGAATCCCAACCCGTCCTAACAGAGGCTATGGTTGGTTGAGCTATGTAGGGCTCCATTGTATATTTGTTTAACATATGGAAGACTTTCATTCCATGTTCAGGGGTGTTTTGAAATTTACATGTGGAGGATATGCACTATCATCTGATTGATGACCTCAATTTCTCCATTTGTCTGGGGGTGGAGGCTAGTGGACTTGGTGATCTTGGTGTCCAAAATTGATCAGAGGCGTGAATAGAATTTGTTGAGGAACTAACTGTCCCATTCTGAGACAATGGTTTTTGGGATTCGAAAATTTACCCAGACTCATTCAAAGAAGAGCTTGGCAATGGCCTCTACTGTGATTATCTTCTTGTAGGTGACGAGGATCACCATCTTGGAAAACTAATCAACAACCACAAAGATAGTCAATTCCCCTCTTGGTGGATGGAAGACCCAACATTTATTTTATTGAGATGGATTCCATGTCCTGTCAGGAGTGGGAAGGGGGTGTATAGGCCCTGTTTCTTAGTGGTCTGTTTGGAAATAGCACATACAGTGGAAGACCTGATATACATGCTGACATCCTTTCAAAGCTTTGACTAGTATAAATGTTTCTATAGTTCTTCCACTTTCTTTTCGACATGGAAGTGTTGTTCCACCCGACTATAGTGGGATTCCCAAATCATGTTTGCTCACTTTCCTGATGGAACTTAGATATTTCCTATTTGACACAATAGCCCATCCTGGAGATGGAAATTAGGGACAACTGAGTCTACGCTAAATATTTGGTATGTGGTGGAGAAGTCAAGGTCTGTCTCGTAGAGGTTGGGCTATCCAAATGTCTCTTGGCCGCAAGTGTCTAGTAGCGTGGTGAGTTTTATGACTGGAGGTCAGATGAGGAAATCAACAAATTGGTTGGTACTTCCTATTTTATACTTGATGTTGAGGTGGAATTGTTGCAAGTATGTGGACCACTTATGATGGTGGTCATTATGAAATTTTTCTTTTGTTTTCATGAAATGCAGTGGTTTATGATCCATGTGGATGATTGTCTCCTTCCTGAGAATGTAATGTCTCAATTGAGGGCAAGCTTTCACAATGAAGTGCATTTCTTTATCGTAAGTAGGGTACGCATGCACAAAATATGATAGTGTCTCACTATGATAGGCCACGAGGTGTCTATGCTGAGTGAGACCTGCACCCACAACATACTTTGAAGCATTTTCCTTGATATCAAAGGGTTGTTGCAGGTCTGGTAATGAAAGTATCGGGGATGAGCACAAGTGTTGCTTTAAATCATTGGACGCTTGTTGTTGGGAAATGCCCCACACAAATGTTTCCATACCAACACACCTGGTTACTTGGATGAGGGCCCATGCAATATAGGAGAATCCCAACATGAAACTGTGATAGAAATTGGTAAGGCCTAAGAAGCTCTAAAGCTCAGTGAGTGTGGTTGGGGCTGGACAGTCATAGATGACCTGGATCTTGGATGGATCCACATGCACACTATTGACGCTTAAAAACACAACGATGAATACTATGCTCGCAAATGATTTCCAAGCTCTATTATTTATTTATATTAATAATGATCTAGTAGGTGGGACCCCCTTGTTGGACTTATGGTGCAATGGTGGATATGATGCACTTATATTTTGTTTGATTATGGGATGGTACCAACACAATATTCTACAGTTCATTGTTTCAAATCATGGTTTTAAATGTTATGTTGACATTTGATGGTTGGTTGATTAATGCATGGCACACTAGTACATATGACCAAATTTGTGACATTTGTTCGTTGATATTGCCACACTTATCCATCGCAATTTCCACGAAAGCCGAGATTTTTTTCATCGTAATTATTTTGTTTCTATATCCACGATCCAGGTGTGCATGGAAACATTGACAAAATTAGCTATCCATGTGTCACCACCTTCAATATTGGTTAACCTTATGCATCGTCACAATTACGAAAAAATTCCATCGCAATACCAATGAAGAAATGTGGCAATTACGACGAAACTTCGTCACAATTAGGACAAAAGTTTATGCCAAGCCAATAACTTGCGACGCAACTGCTGAATGTGCGACGAAAGCCCATCGCAACTTGCGACAAAAATACATGGTAATATCGACGAGTGCTATATCTCAAAACCATATTTACGACAGACTTGTTGTATATGCGACGAACTTCGTGGAAAAGTGCAACGAAGTTTCATTGCTATAGCGACGGTTATGGTAAAAAGGTAAAAACATTTCGACGAAATTCCATTGATATTTTGACGATGACTATAGGTTCTAAAAAAAATAAATTACATGAAATATGGTATTACCATATTACATTGTAATATGGTATACCATATTGTATGCCATATTACAATGTAATATGGTAATTCCATATTACATTGTAATATGGCATTACTTTTACATTGTAATATTATAATATTCTAATATATTCTAATATATTCTAATATATATATCCCCTAGAAATAATCAAGGCGTTAACCAACCAAATATTGTAAGAATGTGTTATCATGAAGCTGGATTAGAAGTAAGGATACCAAGAATTGTAATGCATCAATATTAAATCTAATGAAAATTGAAATTTCATTTGAAATCAAAGAAAATTTCATTTGTAATGCATCAATATTAAATAGATTTGAGCTTTCAGACCTAAGCACGTGGACCAATAGTCGTTGGATCCAGAAGAAGGCACATGAAAGAAGTTTCGAAATCATCAGGACCATCCATCGGAAAGGTTGCATGGTGAGTGCTTAGCGTTTTGCTGACTTGCAGAGAAATTATGTCAAAGAACAAACTGTTCGAACTCACGATGTGAAAAATTGCGATTTGATCATGGTCATCCATCGAGGAGGACACGTGGCAAAAGGTCATCATTTCACTGGCTCGCAGAGTGAAGACTTCAAAGAGTAGAGTCGGGAGAGTTCACGAAGTGTAAACTTGTGAAAAGATCATAGTCGTTGGCTACCCTGACATCATCATAATCATCCATTTGGAGGGACGTGTGGAGAGAGACCATCATTTTGCTAACTCGCAGGAGGGAAAGGTCAAATGTGGAAGAAACAAGAACTCATGAAAAGGTCACAGTCGTTGATCAAGGGAAGATCTGGACATTTGATTGTCTAGGTAGAATATCGACATTTCGGGGATCGAGAGAACAGAGTTGGAAAGTCTTTCGACTTTCCGATACATGAACTCGTGAAATATCTAGGGCCGTCATATCAAGGAGGATCTGGGCCGTCTGATCTAGAGCTAACAACATTTCAGGAATTGGGAGATCCGAGGTAAGAGTTATTTTGACTTCATGACATGTGAAGCCCCGAAGCGCTCGAGGGTTACACCACAGGTTGTAGCGAATGGTCGCATGAGAGGAGATAAGGGAGGAGATAAAGACCTGTTATCCCTTTTTGAGTATCGAGAATTGAAGGAGTCGAGGAACTCAACAACAGGATTCGTGAAGTCACGAATTCTGATGCACCCTTTGGGATTTGAACTTGTGGTCACGGGTAGTGGTCACATGGAGAAGGATAGGGGAGGAGATAGCAAGTGCTATACCCCTATCGGGAAATCGGAAATCAAGATATCAAGAGAGTCAGGGGTGGCTCTTAGGTGGAACACCCGAGGTCCCAAAAGGTGAAGCACCTTTGGTTAAGGTGCGCGGTCACAGCCTATGGTCGCATGGGGATGTAAGGCTCATGCCTGGAGCTTAGTTGCGAAGGGAAATTTTCATAAACGACCTATGGATTTGTTCACGGGATTCCAACAGATAAAGGGAATCAAAGATTTTCTTCAGCTCAAGGAGGGATTTGATCCAAAGACCTGGAGGTCGCAAAACCCCAAAGGGGAGGGGGACTGCATCAATTGGTATCAGAGAACATAATTGATTTATGTGATAAATGGAGGTAATCAAAAGAATGAGCCTTGCTTACAGGAAACATACAAAGGAGTGTGGTCGAAGAGAAGGCTGCAAGCAGAAGTGAAATCTAGAGATGGATCTAGAGTTTATTGAGATAAGAGCAAGAATGGAGAAGCTCGCATTTAAAATGCAGAAAGATGCAAGAGCACATTGGGTGTGTGAATGGCCCATGAAGAAGAGAGTGAAATGGCCAGTAAAGGAATTCTTGGCCAGAGGACAACGAAGGCTGATGAGGAGCTAGTTGAGGCATGTTAAAAACCTCAGTGACATAGAGGATGAACTAATTCACATCTGTGAACCAGAAGTTGGGATAAATCTCAGCCAGGAGGAGGAGAACATATCATATGAAGATCTCATATACTCTCAGGTGGATGGAAATGAACTTGAATGTTGCCAAGTGGGAAATGGAAAGAGACCAGGTGGATATATCATATACTACCATAGGAGCAGTGCTAAAAGTTCATATTGTCAAGTGGGAAGTGAGATGGGATCAGTTGATCTTATAGACTATCATGTGGGTAGCAGAAAATTCCCAAATTGCTAGGTGGGCAGGGAGAAAGAGACGAAACTGTCTGAAAGTCTCAAGATCTCAGAAGTGAGTTCATGTCAGGAAGGAGTGATAATAGGAGAATATTCATGTGGATTTGCAGACCAGGTGAATGAAGATGATGACAAGTTAAAAAAATTCACCATCTAAGAGGAGGATCAGAGGAGCATTATGATTATTGGAGGGATAAAGATATTCCTACCAAATAACCATGTAGAGGCCAACGCACATGATGAAATTCCAACAGAAGAAGAAATACAACAAGTAGAGACTGTTAAAGAAGAATAAATGGAGCAGTCACTTATGTCTACTCCAGCAAAATGAGATGAGCATTCAACAAAATGGCTCAAATTGTTCAACAATAAAGTTGAAACAGAGATGATTGTAGCACTAGAGCTCGCAGAAGAAGAGGAAGCAGACAACATGGATTTTACTGATCTGTATGAAGAATTGGAAGCCCTGGAGAAGAGGATGATAGTGCAAAGACTGCACATCCAACATATCAAATTGGAGACAAATGGAGGATTATACCAGCCCCAGGAGTAGCTAGAAGAAGTTGGACTTGAGCCAACACAAGGACAGATGGAAGAAGCTAATATGTCAGAAGAGGTGATTAAGAAACAAGTCAATCAAGAGGAGACTATAGAAATAGAGTCTGCAACGGAGTGGAAATCTAATTCCACAAAAGAAGAGAATGACATGGGGGATCATGATGATCTACGCACTGATAGGGAAGAAGTGTAGCAGAGAAGAATGCATAAGAGGAGCCAGCCATAGGAGCACCTGGACAAAGTGATAGAGGAGATCAAGAAGCTTATTTTGAGGTTAGCAAAGGCAGTCAACAGAGGAGAGTTGAATAGAAGGGAGCCTGCCATAGCAGCAGGGAAGAATCAGAAGAGGAAAAATAAGCAGCAACAACAACAACATAGCTAGAGAGGAGTAGGAGGACAAGTCCATAAGAGAGTTTGGGATCCAGGTAGATTTCAACACTAGAGAAGACGAGCTCATGAGAAGGAGATCATGTTTTTCCTAGCATGGGAGTATGATGAAGGAGTATCGCTCCACCTCAGCAGCGCGCTAGCATTCCAGCACATCAGCATGCATTTTAGGAGAAAGAGAGAGGCATTGAAGCTCTCACATTTTTAAATATAAAATCATATCCCATGGAAATTTGTGTTGTCAGTATTTTAATTCCAAGCCATGCCTTTGTACATGTAGTAGGCAGAGTCACCTTAAATGGTTGCTTGTAGCAGGCCCAGATCGTAGTCAGGTTTGGGTAAACATTTATGAAACTTCAATGTAATATATGAGGTTAAGTGAGAGAGGACGAGCTTGCGGAGCCCCTTTTTTGTCTTGAGATCTTGTTTCATATTTCATTAGGAACCAGGGAATAGAAAGAGGGAAGGGTAGAGAGGCTTGAGGAGGTCTTAGATGTTCTAAGAGAGAGCTTGAGAGAACTGAGACTCTAAGCAGTCCAATTTTTGTAATCATCTGTATAGATACACAAATATAATAGAGAATTAGTTTTTCCTGCATATTGTTGTTCATGTATTTATGTTTCATGAATTTATGTTGTAGATGTATGATAGATTTCATTTATAGTAGGAATATATATTTCTCTATATTTGATTGATTTGTGTAATATCATTATGGGTTCTTTAGGTTGTGCAAGAAGTGCACAATAGAACATTGGAAGTTCTGTAGCCAGCGCAAGGAGTGCACATCTGAATATCTCTAGAGAGTTCAAAGAAGAATGTGTCAAGTGGGCACACCCAGATAGTTTTCAAACTCAAGAAGAGCCTCAAAGTTACTAAATACTCAAGAGGGGAGACTGTGTAGAGAAGGCACAGAGAGACATAACTACTGAAGGTTTTGTAGAGTTTTGTCAAGTGGGCATCGAGCGAGTGCAAAGAGTGCACTAGAGGAACTCTATTTCGAGTTTAGAGATAAGAGAATTGTGGGACAAGACACTTACAGAGTTGTTGAATACTCTATAGGATCAACAAGGTGTGCTTGAGGAAGAAGTTTCTAGGAGGACACTTATATCCTTTCAAGGAGAGCGAGGAAACAGAGTAGTTGAATACTCTGGAGGAAGACCTATGCAAGGAGTGCACCAGGCCAACACTCAAATGAAGTGTTAAGAGACAGTAATCTGAAGGCCAGTCGAAGCATAAGAAGTGCGCAGAGAGAGGACTTATTCTAAGTCCATAAGCTCAGGAGAGATAGCGTTTCTAGAACGTGGGTGAGACCCAAAGTTGCAAGGCTCTCATGAGACAAATCGAAGGTTGAGACCTTCAAAACATTGAAAATTCTTCCAAAGGCAGGAATTAATTACAAGCTCGAGAGGAAGAGCACAATAGTCATAGATCAGCTATGGAGGAGGAAATCTGGACCGTTGACTCCACGTCCAGACACCCAGGAGAGCGCTAAAGGAAAAACAGATTTGAGGTGTCAGATCTAATTGCGTGGACCAACAGTCGTTGGATCTAGAAGAAGGTGCACAAGAGAAGTTTTGAAATCATCGGAACCGTCCATCGGAAAGGACGCATGGTGAGCGCTCAAAATTTCGCTGACTTGCAGAGAAAGAAGGTCAAAGAACAAACTGTTTGAACTCACGATGTGCAAAATTGTGATTTTATCGTGGTCGTCCATTGAGGAGGACATGTGGTGAAAGGTTGTCATTTCGCTGACTCGTAGAGTGAAGAAGTCAAAGAATAGAGTCAGGAGAGTTCATGAAGCGTAAACTCGTGAAAATATCACAGTCGTTGGCTACCCCAACATCATCAAAACAATCGATTTGGAGGGACGCATGGCGAGAGACTAGCATTTCACTTACTTGCGGGAAGGAAAGGTCAAAGGTGGAAGCAACGAGAAGTCACGAAATGCAAACTCAGGAAAAGGTCACAGTCATTGATCAAGGGAAGATTTGGACACTTGATTGTCCAAGTAGAATATCGACATTTCGGGGATCGGGAGAATGGAGGTGGAAAGTCTTTCGACTTCCTGATATGTGAACTTGCGAAATATCTAGGACCTTCAAATCGAGGAGGATCTAGGCCATCTGATCTGGAGCTATCGACATTTCAGGAATTCAGAGATCCGAGGTAAGAAGTCTTTTGACTTCGTAACACGTGAAGTCTCAAAGCACTCGAGGGTTACACCTCAGGCAATAGGGAATGATTGCATGAAAGGAGATAAGGGAGGAGATAAAGACCCGTTAGCCCTTTTTGGGTATTGGGGATTGAAGGAGTCGGGGAACTCAACAACAGGATTCGTGAAGTCGCGAATTCCAACGTGCCCTTTGGGATTTGAACTTGTGATCACAGGTAGTGGTCATGTGGAGAAGGATAGAGGAGGAGCTAGTAAGTGCGAGACCCTTGTTGGGAAATCGGAGATTGGGATATCAAGAGAGTGAGAGATGGCTCATAGGCGAAACACTTGAGGTCTCGAAAGGTGAAGCACCTTTTGTTAAGGTGCACAGTCATAGCCTGTGGTCGCATGGGGATGTAAGGCTCGCACTTGGTGCGCCTTAGCTGCGCAGGGCAATTTTCATAAAGGACCTGCGGATTTGTTCATGAGATTCCAACAGATAAAGGGAATCAAAGAGCTACTTCAGCTCAAGGAGGGAGTCGATCCAGAGACTAGGAGGTTGCAAAACCCCGAAGGGGAGGGGGGCTGCATCACTATTCATCATATATTATCTATTTATCTCATTATATATATTCTTATTCAATATATTTATTGTCCAGTATGGATTACAGTTATTCATTCCATTTATGATGAATGTCCATCGTAAAAGCCAAATTGATTCTTTGCAGATAAAGATACCTAATCAGATTATTATTATTAGTATAAATTTCTTCACCTATGGATTTAATTATTTAATTTTGCTAATTAATTAACACTTTGTATACTTGTTAATTAACATATTTCTTTTCATATTAAATTTTCAACTAAAAATGCAAATTTCATTTATTTTATTTAAAAACAAATAATAGTTAAAAGTGAGTGATGAATCGGATATTTAAAGTTTATAATAGTGAAATGACAACTACAAAATAATATTGATACAATGATCTTTATTATTACTAAGTGGTTTTTTATTTCAATAAAAATACTTGTTTAGAACATAATTGACTAATATTTTCACATGTAGAATTTGACAAGTTGGGTGTTTTAGGTTAATCTTACATTGATGATTACTATAGTCCTATATGAGCAATAAACAATCAATACGTTTAAATGCAGAAATTTTTCTACATTAAATCTATGTTCCATATGACTTTATAGGATGTCCTCTTTATACAAAATAAACTTTTTATTTTCTTCCAAAATTTTATCATTCTAAATATTAGAATAATAAAGCAAATAATATAGGAGGGACCAGATGCTTTCCAACTATTACACTGATTTATAAAATATATGAAATTTAAAACAATTAATTTACGTTATCAAATAAAAATAATTTTGAAATAAAATTTGAAAAGCATTTAAATATCGTTTTTTTTAATATTTTAATTTAATTTTATTTTATTATTTTAAAATTTTAATAAAGGCTTTTAAAATTTTAAAAATTACAATGTAACAATATTTTAATCTTCTCTAACAGGTCTCATGCAACACCAAAATAAAATAAGTTTCAAAAAAAACTCAAAAATACAATTATATTATGAAATAAAATGTCTATTATTTGTGTGGTCCGTGCTCATCTTCACACCAAATCTCCTCCACATATGGGCGTTTGACCAGCAGTTATCGGTGCAGAGTTCTGTTGACTGTGAAGTTGCATAGAGAAGGTACAGGAGGAGGAGGAGGAGGCCCCTGTGGTATCTGTGTATGTCTCGGCAGTGTCCGCCCTAATCCCAATCCTAGAACAGCCATCTAGAAATTTTGGCAGGAAACTAAAAAGACCAGATCTCTAAAAGAGAGAAAATATTGCTCTCTGAACCACGTTGTCCGTTGTAGGATCTAATCTAGATGAAGTGAAATTTATAGGCCCACCAGTCCTAAGAGGCATCCTCCGCTCGAACGACAAAGTTAGGAATCATATTGCAATTGATCTGGTGGATATTGTTCCCTTTCTTGTCTGGTTGTTAAAAGCAATCTACCGATCAGCATCTATTACGCATAGTTGCTGATTGTAAGTACGGCCACACACATTTGTCAGTCTCATTTTGATTATCTTTTGTTCATACATCCCGCTCCACCATCATCAGATTCGTTTGACCAGCTTAGCAGTACAATTATAAAAGTTTAGTAGTAGAAAATACAGGAGTTGGCCAATATGGAGTTTAATATTCACCTAATTATTAATTTAAATCGTGTAGATGTTTTTGTGAGGCCTCGCCCTTGTTAAAAACATCATAATCAACTATGTTAAAAAAAAACGACAAAGATCCTTAATGTCAGCAAAATAATGCATTCTTCTTATATATCGAATTACCATGGTGTTTTTACAATGCAAAATGATGTTTATTTATGTTTATAAATTGTATGCAAAATGATGTTTATTTATGTTTATAAATTGTATGAAAAGTTTTGAAACTTCCAAAGTTCTAGGTGTACATTTTCCCTTTCAGTCATTCTCGGTCAAAGAAAATAATGTTAAAAAAAATGTTTATGTTTAGTTTTTGAAAGAAATAAAACTATTTTTTAAAAGTCAATTATAATTGTTTTTGGTATATTGAGAAGTATATAAAGTAAACAGATTTGACATATTGTAATATTATTAGGAAGTATGTAAATGGTATATAATTGGAGTTTTGAATTAAAAAACAAAAGAATTTTTATATTAAAATTTAATTAGTTAAAAATTTCACATATTATTTATAAGATTTGAATTTATATGTGAAGAATAATAATCATTCTTTTCAATCAAAATTCAATCTAATTAATATTTTTTTAATTATTATTTATCATTTTTTTTTAATAATTATATTTCTTAATTTAAAAGAAAAATTAAAACCTTAAATTTAATTTCCAAAATTAATTAATTTAATTTAAACTTAATTTAAAATTTTTATTTAAATCTAATTTTAATGGATAACATTTTCCAATATGTCCTATTTCACTCATATAATAAAAGAGGAATTAAAATAATTATTAAAGTCAACTCACAAATAGCAAAATGGATTGATAACATATACATGTCCTATTTCAGTCATGTAATAGCAATTACAATAGTAGTTAAAGTAAACTCACAAATAACAATAATGGTGTAAAAATAGAAATTACAATAGTCGTTAAAGTCAACTCACAAATAACAATAATGGATTTTATAAATGATTCTTCGTAAGTTTAATAACTAGTGTTTGAGAAAGAACTAGAGTATCGTTTTCAAAAGTCAAACACATAATTTTCGGTGTGTAAAAAACTATATAAATCAGATATATCAAAAATATATAAATCATATATAATTGTCACCAATGAGAAGTATATTGCATTAAAATATAGTTGGCATCAGTCATAAGTATATAAGGAATATAGGATTGGCCATTTAAATTATTTTTATTGGTTATTATTTGAAGAGCAAATTTAAAAAGTAAACATTTATCTTTTATCATTTTTTTTATTTTTATTTTTTTCTTTTTTAATTTTTAATTTTTTCATTTGGGGTGGGTTTACCTCTTAATATAGTTAGAATTTTTTGGATGTTTTAAAAGAAGAAAACCCTAGAAAATTTTGTTATTGTTAATGGAGATTTTGTTAACAAAAAAAATTGTTATTGTTAATAAAGATTTGATTAAATCTAAATAATATTAAATAAAATCATAACAAAATTTTCACTAATAATAACAAATTTTTTCGTTAACAAAATCTCCATTAACAATAGTATTAATTTTTTTTTTTTTATCAAATCTAAGAAATTTAGATTTGATTATATGTATGAACTTTTAAATTGTTCTTATTCCATTTTCAAATTT
>JASDQU010501407.1:87331-100315 GCA_032191745.1 Picea mariana | reverse complement strand
GCAAAAAGATCATGCTTGGAAAATTTTATTTTTATGTATAAAACATATTTGACATTTATGTTTGAAATGGTTATAATGATATCTCATGATGACTGTATGTGTACAATATAGATGAGATGTTGGATATGCAAGCTGGAAAGAATGGAAAATGCTACTGTTGTGACATGATAACCCTATGTACCTAGAAAACCTCTTGTGCAAGAGAACCTTGGTCAAGAAAGATGGATCGCTTGAGGGACTGCATAGCAGAAAAGGGGATGCTTGAGCATGGGCCTGGAAAGTGAGTGACCACAAGGAAGAGGATACTTTGATAGCTCTTGATTGGGGTCATGCACACAATGGGTACATCAAGGAAAACAGTGAGCCAAGTTAATGAGACAACCATATGGATGCATATCCATGAACCACACAGATAAGTATTGTATTGGATTATGAAAATTTACTCTTACAATATGAGAAAGAATGATACTATTATGCACAAATTTTGAACTGACATGCTTGCTAATTTGAAATATTGTAGGAAAATGAGGAATGTTGAAGATCTAGAAAATTACCAGACTATGAGAAAAAAGAAGTTGATGTTGGAGAAACTAAATGACAAAGGCATGGAAGGAAGAAAGTCCAATGGACTTGCTACAACTAGAGTTCTAGAACCCACAACTATGAAACTTCCTGACCGAGTGCACTGAATCCGAGGAGAAGTGGAACAACTTGAGGGACTGCATGGCAGAGAAAGGGGTTCATTTCTTTGGGTTGTGCAGGGCTGAGAGGGAAGGAGAGCTTGTTGGTTGGAACTGCTACCATAAATATAATTTCTAAAGATCATCATACATGTTTTGGGTCAGAATGCCTATGCATACATGTTTTAGGCCAGAGTGCCTACGTATATAATATTGGGCTAGATTGCCTGTGTGAATTAAGGCCAGAGGGCCTGGAATTGTAATGTTAATAACATTGGAATGGTGTTGTGCACTGAGGAAAATACCAAAATAAGGGGAGGGGGATGTAACATCACGGTTATAACCCTTATAAACTATAATGTATTATGTAAATATGACTTAGGCTGGTGAGTCGATAAAGTTGAAAATGGTCCAGATTGCATAGCAGAAAAGGGGATGCTTGAGCCTGGGCCTGGAAAGAGAGTGACCACAAGGAAGAGGAGACTTTGATATCTCTTGATTGGGGTCATGCACACAATGGGTACATCAAGGAAAACAATGAGCCAAGTTAATGAAACAACCATATGGATGCATATCCATGAACCGCACAGATAAGTATTGTATTGGATTATGAAAATTTACTCTTACAATATGAGAAAGAATGATAATTTTATGCACAAATTTTGAACTGACATGCTCACTAATTTGAAATATTGTAGGAAAACGATAATTGTTGAAGATATAGAAAAGTACCAGATTATGAGAGAAAAGAAGGTGATGTTGGAGAAACTAAATGACAAAGGCATGGAAGGAAGAAAGTCCAATGGACTTGCTACAACTAGAGTTCTAGAACCCACAACTATGAAACTTCCTGACCGAGTGCACTGAATCCAGGGAGAAGTGGAACAACCTGAGGGACTGCATGGCAGAGAAAGGGTTCATTTCTTTGGTTTGTGCATGGCTGAGAGGGAAGGAGAGCTTGTTGGTTGGAACTGCTACCATAAATATAAATTCTGAAGATCACCATACATGTTTTGGGTCAGAATGCCTATGCATACATGTTTTAGGCCAAAGTGCCTATGTATATAAGATTGGGCTGGATTGCCTATGTGACTTAAGGCCAGAGGGCCTGGAATTGTAATTTTAATAACATTGGAATGGTGTTGTGCACTGAGGAAAATGCCAAAATAAGGGGAGGGGGATGTAACATCCTAGTTCCAACCCTTATAAACTATAATGTATTATGTAAATATGACTTAGGCTGGTGAGTCAGTAAAGTTGAAAATGGGCTAGAGTACCTAGGAAATGTAACACTTCCTATACATTAATAAAATACACCACTGGTTGCAAGACCGACAAGGGAAAAAGAGACAGGGGGCTATGATTCCACGAGAGAGGGGGCTTGAGGGGCTAAGTCTTGTTATTATTATTTTATTTACCCATAATTGATTTTATGGAGAAGAGGGGGTTACATGATCTTCTTGGGAGGGATGCCATGTGGCTCTTGTCTTCATGTAATTATTTAAACATCCCTTGGGGGATGTTTTGGGGTCATTCTTCCCTTGGTTCATCCTCTTCTCACTGGTTCACTCATTCTTCTTCCTCTTCACTCACTACTGCTAGTTCGTGTGCTCTTGGGCTGAGCATGGAAACGAATGGAAGGAAGAGGAGAGCCATCATTGAATGGATGTAATGATTTATTGCTCATTCCCGAAGGGAATGGATGCTTGTGTGAATGAACTTGATGGTAGTTCAGATGGAACTATCCACAACTGAGAGTCCTTGGAATTTCCAGTAGGGATATTTCCTAACTAGTAGCACTGGAGCCCTGGAGAGAAATGGAACAACCTTAGGGACTGCATGGCAGAGAAAGGTGTTCATTTCTTGGGGCTTTGCAGGCCGAGGGGGAAAGAGAGTTGGAAGTTAGGATTGTTGTGAGGATGGGAAACCTGAGAGATACTTAGACAACTACTGTGTATTTAGACTTGGCCTAGGACCCATCCTTGTGGATCCATAGCCTTGGCTCAGGGGTGAACTGCTATTGAGAGTAAATGAACAACATCGTCTATGGTTGGGAGGAACGTCCTTGGTCTACATCTAGTTGGTAAATGTTTACTTGCAAATATAAGTGGTCTTTGTGTTTTCTGTTTAATGTATTCCTTTATGTATTTAATTATCTCTGAGATATGTATTCTAATGTGCCTGACTACTAGTAATTTGTTGTGCATGGTGCGTTGTTTATCTCTTTTATGCTGTGACATGGATCTTTTCTTATGCATGTGGTGTGCATGCTTCTAACATTGTTGCGAAGTCCTTTGTTTTCTAATTAGAGATCATAGAACTCAGTCTTGGGACTGCACGATGGTTAACCTGCAGGTAGTTGGGTGTGTTGCAACCTATTTAAGTGGCGTATCCTGGCCTCTGGGTGGTTGGGTATGTTACACGTCTCCTCATACACGGCGATATAAATCAAGTAATCCCTGCTGTAGTCAAGAGACTTCAATAGGGGCATCGATACCAAGGCTTTCTTCAAATCATCGAAGGACTTCTAGGCTCACTCATCCCAGATAAAAGGAGTGTCCTTCTTCAATATATGCATGAAACCCTTAGTGATATTGGCATAATATACTATAAACCGAAGTAGAAAGTTTGTTTTCCCTTGTAAATCCTGAAGTTGTCTAATAGTGAGCGGGGGAGGCAATCGAAGTATTGCTTCAACCTTTAATTGATCTACCATGATCCCGGTCTTAGAAACTAGAAATCCCAAAAGATGACCAGACCTAACGCAAAAGATGCACTTATGAGGGTTCAACCAAATTATATAGTAACAACATATTTCAAAAACAAGCTGAAGGTGCATAGAGTGATTCATTCTCTTATGAGACTGAGCAACAAGATCGTCAAGGTAAGCTTCAACTATATGCTTAATATTGTGAAAAGCGAAGGTCATGGCACGTTGGAAGGTTGCTCCGACATTTTTAAGGCCGAAAGGCATTTTCTGGTATGTGAAAGTACCCCAAGGACAAATAAATGTCATCTTGTGTTGATCCTCAGGTTTGATTTGAATTTGGTTATACCCTGAAAATTCGTCCATAAAAGAAAATACTTCGCTTCTCGCACACTCATCGAGAATTTGATCGATGAAAGGTGTCGGGAAGTTGTTTGTATGACATGCCTTGTTTAGGTCACAAAATTCCATACATACACAGATAGTTCCTTGCTTCTTATTCACAAGACTGGGATTGGACACCCATTCAGTCAAGGGAACTGGGTAGATGAAACCAGCATTAGGTAGCTTCTCCACCTCTTCCTTAATAGCAGGGGCCTTATGGGGATTGAAAACTCTAAGACGTTTTCGAACAGGTTTAGCATCTAGATAATTTCTAATATCATGCTCGACAATATGAGGGTTGATTCCTGGAATCTCTTCATATGACCAAGCAAAAAAATCTTGGAATTCCTTGAAGAGTTTGGTGTAGATCAAGATTTCTTCTGGCAAACAATCTGCACTGATATGTACCTTTTCAATCTTGCAAGGGGTATAAGAGATATCGATCGTGATGGTAGGATAAATACTCGCCATATTTCTTGTGGCATAAATACCATGCGTATCAAGTGGAACTATGGCGTGACTAACTATCTCACTCAAATTAGATCGAAAGTCATCTTGTTCGATTCTTTCAATCTCTGGGAGAAAATAAGAGCGATGATGCATATCATCCCAAGGTCTATCAGGACCCTTCATGGCTTCTATGATAGCTTCGTCGAAGGGAA
Organism: Picea mariana; assembly: GCA_032191745.1. Classification (NCBI taxonomy): domain Eukaryota; kingdom Viridiplantae; phylum Streptophyta; class Pinopsida; order Pinales; family Pinaceae; genus Picea; species Picea mariana. Next base: position 95,882 of record JASDQU010501407.1, on the reverse strand, counting down.
AAGTCTCATCGAGGCATTCATGTGAACAAGAAAATGAAGCAACCCACACGGGCCTAAGAACAGGATCCTCCTCATCCTTCGGCGAGGTAGCAGGATTGAGATCGACGAAAGAGTCAAGAACATATTGATATGCAATCTCCACTACCAATAGTGGCATGGCCATTCCAACATGTGACTGACCTTCACAAGATGAAGTCGGAGAAGGTAGGGTCCACAAATCACTAAAATAGGAAGTGCGGAAAGGAATGGACCTCCCTGTTGAAACGGGCCTACTGGACATGCTGTAAACGTGGTGAATCGGTGCTGTGAAGTCGAAAGTACCCATAAGGGAAGAATACATTCTGACACCAATAATCTCAGTTTCCAGCTGAGAATTGTCGATCACGGGGATGGATGGTCCAATATATGCATTGGGACTAGTGTACGCAAAGGATAACTGGTCGATCATCACGATCTTCCCTTCATGAGGAAAACAAGGAGTATGGAAGACAAACGATATGAAAAATACCATAGCATTGGTCCAATTACATCCTAGTAACAAGTTATAATCAAGAGGCACATCAACTACCTCAACCTCCACCTCTACCATCTTCTCACCTAACTGGACTGAAAAGGCAGGAAGTATACCATGAGGGTGGAAGGAATTACCGTCAAAAGCAGTAAACATGTTTGATGACTTGGAAATAATCGAAGAATCGAGAGCTTTCCAATAGATCAGGGACATCACACAAGTGGTAGTTCCTTCATCAACAACTGAATGTTTGATGGTATACTTTGAGTACCCCACGTGGATTTGGAAATCCACATGGTAAGGCAAGCGAGGCTTCACATATGTGACGTCAAACTTGATAACTTTTGAGCCACTAGGTTCTAGAGCTCCTAACATGGATAGTAAGGCATTCCTCTCTGAAGGAAACATATGGAGTACCTCCAAAGTCGACATCACACAAGGGGTTTGACCCAAGTCCTCAACAATAGAGTAGTTCTGGGCGGCTCTAGCATTTGGATTGTGGGTAGAGCACTTGAGTACTCCTTTAGGAATATGTGACAATGGCTCTGGTTTTTCAATCTGTAAAGTTGTCTCCGGAGGAGGAGGAGGAGATTCTAGACCAGGTATATTCTGTGAAGAACTATAATCTCAAGATCGAGTGGATACATGAACTTTCACATCGACCATATTGATACACAAATGATCATCGTCTTGCAACGATGGGTTTTGACTCCCACCAACTACATTTTTGGCATTTGAGGAGCTCGAGGTCATGTGTTGGTTATGTGGAAAAGGATTTGTTAGCATAGCAGGCGGTAGAGATAATAGCCTCACAACTTCCACAATTTTTTGGCATAAATGGGTAAGGTGATCATCTGTACAAAGCTTACAGGGAAATTTCACCTTACGTCTTTCTCTCTTTCCCTCTCCAACATTATTATTCGTCTTCTCATTATTACCATTGTCCTTGGGTTTATTATTATTATTCCCACCCTTATGATTATTATATCCTTTCTTCTTATTCCCGCTTGGTTGTTTGTTACCACTTGGGCCGGCCAACAATTGCACATAATGTACATCCACCGACTGAGTGGGATTGAAAGACACAGACTAAGTTGTCCCTCCTGCAGACTGGTTTAGAGACAACTCTTTCAAATTGCTTGTCACGGAGTCTGCATATTTTACATTGGTGGAGCCTACAATGCCATCAACATGAGGTCCGAGCTTTTGTCTAGGGTCATAAGTTGACCGCGGTGTGTCTGGAAGAATGTGGTATAACATCCCAGACTGAGCGTATATAAGATCTATCTATTGGGCTTTAAAGATCGCTTCTTCCTCAATGGTAACCTCAGATGTAGCAACATCCTTTGAGATAGGAGGGTGAAAAGACTTTAGGAACCATTCTAAAAGAAATATTGGGGGTATGGAGGCATTAATCAACCTCTTTCGTCTACGCCACTCCTGGATATGATCTGAGATATGAGTGGCGGTGTCCTGGCGTAAAGTCGATAGAAGTTCTAGGCAAACATCATAACGAACTGAAAATTGGAAGTGGTTAAGGAATATCAACACCATCTGACTAAAGGTCCCATATGCTCCCCTAGGTAGCTTGATATACCATTTCGCAGTGACCCCAATGAGGGTGCATTGAAATAATCTGAACCGAATAGAATCGTCATTAAGGGAATTCGAGGAGCACTATAGGTGAAAGGTAGTGACGTGATCACCAGGATCCTCGCCATTCTTACCTTTGAATTTGGGAATGTCTGAAGGAATCTTGGTGGGGATGGGGGACCATGTAGGATCATGACTCATAGGGTCGTTCATCAACTTAGACAAGTCTATAAAATTAAGCATGGCCAGAAAAGGGAGACGGGGTTGAGACATCTGGCCCCAAGCTCCCGGGAAATATTATGTTTGTGGAACTATAGCCCATCCAGGGTTCTGGTAAGCACCATGTCCCTGTCCAGGATTGTAAGATCCTCCTTTGGGCTGATTCATAAAAGGTTGGTTGGGCATCATTCCAGTAGGAATGTTCTGATGGGGGTTATAAAAATTCCCCCCAGCCAGATTGGATTTGGGTTGGGGGTTGTCCAAAGCATGAAACTGATGTCCTCCAGGTGTGAATATGGAGGATAGAGGTGGATTTTTCATGCCAAACATGTTGATCAAAATCAAAACTAAGGAGGTAGGGGTATAGGATGGAACTTGAGCAGAAGCTTGTCCGCCAGGTTGGTTGCTCCACCCAGAAGCAAGAGGATTAGACCCAGGGTTAAAATCAGGAATGCCTCCCATATTAGGAGTTGTTTAAGGGATTTGAGAACCACCAAATGAAAATGGAGTATAAGGAGATGTAGTGCCCCCAAGCCCAATGCTAGAATTAGGGCCAGCAACTGGGATGGCATTCGAAAACTGTAGAGTAAAGTTCGACATACCATAGGAAAAAGGACTAGAGGCCATAGGGATGGATTGAACATTATAGCCCGGTGAGTGACCAAGAGACCCAAAAGGGTTTGAGGCAAGAGATTGAGTATTCACTATAGGCTGATCCATAGTAATGATAGGTGCCTCTGACACTACAACCACTGTGGTTGCAGGAGTAGAAGGGGTTCCATTAACTATAGTAGGTGTGGGAGTCGAAGGGATCCCAGTGTTCTGAAGACTAGGTTCAATACTCATCCTTGTAGAATCACAAGTCTGAACGATGGAGGTGTGTGTACCACGCCTTTTAGAAGGAAAAGACTTGAAATCCAGTGGTAACTGTAACAAGCGACGGGACCGGAGAGGACGCTGATCCAACTCCACGATGACTTAAGAATCTAAAGAAAAAAAATAAATCTTAAGGCCAACTAGTAATCAAAGAGCACACCAAAAATCAAAAGGACAATATGCACACAAACGGGGTAAAGTGGCTGAAAGTGGCCTCCCTCCCTAAAGAAGGTATGTCTCTCCCAAGAGGGGCCTGAGACTCCCTGCTAAAGATTGGAGGTAACAAAATCAGTTATAAGCACCCTCGTGGGATTAACAACCAGTCGGTCAGATCCCCCCGGAGAGGTAATCCTCCATAAAGGCTATGTGTTGTCTGACCCTTATTTGACCCAAGGTACCTACAGAATAACCCCTGCAAGTAACCTATGTGGAACCTAAGTCAAGCAATTAATAAACCAATGTACAATCGATGCACAAGTGATCATTCGTAAGTCAGGTCCACCGTATGGGTGGGGTAGCAAAGCCCAAAACCTTAAAAGCAATGGCTCTCATGGAGGTAAGGGCACTAACAATATCCTCATATATGAATAGATCCCCAAAAATATCTCTGACGCTAAGAAGGTATCGAGGGGATATCCCTTCAACCAACCTCGCGCGACCTCATGATTAACTCCAGTGTGAGTGGAGCCTCCTAATATTACCAATTATACAATGGATTTCTCCACTCCCTTTGTCAGAGACATATGTTGATTTATTTTGCTTGAATAAGTTTACTCACAAAATCTTATTCCAAGGCAGTAAACCCTAAGCTAGTTTGTGCACCCTAGAAAATAAAATCGTGTGTAATCAATTTTAAATTATAGCATTAATTTTAGTGGTCGTGATTACTCAAAAATGTATGGTGATGAAATTCATGATGTTATGACTCAACGAGAAAATTAAATATGAATATATATGCTTCTAATAACAAATGAAATTTTCAATTTCAACTCTGCAATTCTGAAGTAAAAATGCAATCTTTCAGTATATGCACTAAGCTAATGACAAAGACTCAAAAGACCAAAATTCCAAGCAATGAAAAATGCCTAATATTTTTGTATTTTCAATATAAGGAAAATGAAAGTGCATGGACTGAATGACAACTTGATATACAAAACTTTATTGCGTATAGAAATAGACAACTCAAGTAGGATATCAAGCAGTAAGACACCCAACCCAATGTACAAGGACAATCAAAATGAAAAGGTGATGAGAAAGACTTCGCCCAAAAATTCAACCCCAAACAAGTTTCCTGTCATCCCACAAGAACTACAAAGACTCAAGAAGACTCAGAAAACATCAAATCCCACCCAACAACCATCAGACCCAACAAACAAGCAAATAAGGCTGATGTACATGACTGTTCAAGGAAACATAATGTATGTACGCATCTTATAGAGGGACAACCTGCGTATATACGCGACTTTCAAGCCAAAAACCACGTATATGTTTTAAAAACAAGGCTAGGCAAGGGAGAAGGATGAAAAACTCAGACCTAGAGTGAACAAAGGATTTCAAGCAATGATACGACAAGAAATGCAATAGGAACAAGAGAAATCTAAGGAGAAAAGTACTCCAAACCCTAAGAAAGAAAATTCAATCCCTAGTATGGTCGCCAATTTTGTTACGAGGAAAATTTCTCCATGGCTAGGGTCAACCACAACAGACGGAAATGAATGCATAAATCAACTCTCTTCTCAAGTATGTTATGTAAACAAATATGAGAGCAAGACAAGATAAAATCCCTACCTCATCCAGACATTCGATAAAGTCCATTGTTGAGCACTTGACCCAAAGCAATATACTTGCAGCTAGTCCTCAAAAACCAAGCAAAGTAAGCATATAGTAAACATAAAAAAAACGCCCATGGAATAATAATTCAAATATTTGTAAGATATCAATTGGACAGGAAAAGAGTATTTGTATTAATATATGATCAACAAAAGTGAAAATATTACAGACTTCTGTGTCGGCACGGTTCAGAACCAAGAAACTAAGTTCCTTCCAGCTAGGCCTCCACCACTTCAATCCTCCACCAAAGGAAAGCTCATAATAGAGAATAAATGAGGTTCTCAATCAATAAGGGAAGATATTGGGGGGCGAACACTATGTTCAAACTTAAAGGACAAAGGGATGCAGACTCAATATGAAGTAAATTATTTCTTCAGAGCAACTTTGCTCTCAAAGTTGAATTCCTTCTCCTCTTTTCCATAGCTCGAAATTGGCCCATTTATAGCCTTCAAATGGAATTCAAGGGTTGAGTCAGAACATTTCTAGTATATTGAAGGCCAACGATCATAGATCTCCTGTCGTGACATGGAAACCCAACATTAATTTTCATTTTTTGGCACAAATCCCAATGTATGCAGGGTGTAGTGGTGCAACTTGCATATACACATGTTGTATAGTAGGCAAGGTGAGTACATGTGGAAAAATATGTATTTTGGCTCTAGGATTTACAAACAGGGATGATAAGTCTGCATAGGGAAATGGAAAAAGGCCTTCTGTGCAAGATTGCATAGGGTGAGGCAAATCTTGCTATAATAGGGTACTTACACCAGATAAGGATGATCTGTGGAGGTCAGGATAACAACTTCTCATACCTTCATGCATTGGTCCATGTGACTTAATCAACTCGTTCCTTCGTCTGGAAGGGCCCACACCCACTTTGTTGTTATTACAGTCCCAATACCTAATCCACTTGAGACGAAATCTTGGAAAAGTTGTTTGTGTTTATCTTGTATTTTAGAGCTTTCTAGTGGTGTGATTGGTGAGTGTAGTTCAACTTTAGGAAGGCAAGTCAATTGTCACCAAGAGATGATCAATCAAAGTGGTGAACCTACCACCCAAAATATTGAGAAGAATTCAAGGCCTTCCTCCTGAAGAAGAGGTTAGGAATAATTCTTCCCCTCCTCCACAAAGGCGTCGACTTGATCAGTTCGACAATTTCGTACTGAACGGTTAGACCGAGATCATAAAAATTGATCCTCTAGAAGTCAACACTTCAGAACCATAGGAGGTAACCGTTGAGGACCTTGGAACTGGGGAATTCACTCCACACTTTAATCCTCTGTTACCTAAGACTTTTCCATTACCATTTGTACAAGTCCCACCTCCCAGATCAGACTTCGCTGATAGTATCCCTCTCCACTGAGCCATTATGGATGACACTCCGCCAGTGTTAGGGTTGGGAGACCTTGCAACTCTCACCTCAACGATAGTTACCAGGGAGATCTTTCCTCATGGTATGTTGAGTCAAACAAAAAAGGTGGTTCAATCAAACATCACCATGACAACCAACAACATTGCCTCACTAATTATCAGTCCCACTCGATTTTTGAGTGCAACTGCATCATTTTCATCATCAACAAACACTTTCTCTTACATAATGTCATCTATGGATGTGCTTAACACATTGGTTAGTTCTTAGCCAACATCCCAGTCTTCAAATGTTGGTGTAGGGATCACTCCAACTCCTTACCAAGACATGTCTTGGGGCAGAGGACACATTCCTCCATGAACCCCATTCACTGGAATCAGACCTATCCAATCTTATGGAGCTAATGTCACATGGGGCTAGGGCACCTCCATGGGTTGAGTATCCACTAGTATTTCATCTATGTCAACCTCGTTCACACTTTATGGTGGGTTCGAGAGTAACCCTTTCACCACATCCGCAGTTTCGGCAGAGGGAAGCCCATTCCCAGGTCAGTTCATCCCCTGACAAGGACATTTTTCTTCACTAGGGGAACCATTGGGGAGTAATCCTCTCCAAGGTCAGTGGAATCCCTCTCAAGGGATGTCGCAAAGGGGAATCCCTTTTCCCAGTCAGTCTATCCTTATGCTAGGTTTTGTTCCTATGCATGGGGGGTCTGTTGGGGGAAACCTTGGTTCTTATTTTTGGAATCAAATGGGTGGAGGTGTTCATCCATTTAACCAGAGCCAACAAGGCTTCATCCCAAGCTATGGTTCTATATCAAACTCTTTTTGGCATCCTGGTGCCAGTTACAACCTAGGACCTGTTTTTCAGGCCGCTTAACACTCAAATACGTAGCTTAGGTTACCATTTTTGGAAATGCTACATTTTCCAGAATTATCCAAGTTTTGGAATGATCCCATTCATCATGACCCTAGTTGGCCTTCAGTACCAACCAAACTACCTTCATAAATTCCAAAATTCGAAGGGAAAAGTGGTGAGGATCCACATGACCACGCGACGACGTTCCACTTGTGGTGTTCATCTAACTCGCTTAATGATGATTGAATTAGATTGTGTTTGTTCCAATGCACTCTTACTGGAGGAACTGCAAATGGTAAATTGAACTTGAGAGGGGAAAGTAATCGAATTTCACTGACTTATCCATGGTTTTATTAAACCATTTCCAACTCCCTATCTGGTACGACGACGAGACATAATTGCTGGCCAATTTTGAGAAAGATAATGACATGCACATTTCCAATCACATTTGGGAATGGAGGATAAGGAAAAACTTGATTAAGGCTATGGTTCCACTAGAGTTCCTCCTTGAATGGTTCCAGAAATCTCTACTCCCCTATATTTTGAAAGACGTTGTAACTTCAGGGGTGTTTTCAGAGGAACATGCAATCTTTCAGGCATAGTAGTTAGAGCTCATATATTATCAATGGTGAATTCTCTGTGATATTATGCCAAATGCACCATGATCTACTCTCAACTTGGAAAATCCAAAGTCTAACCCACATGTCGATGGCATAGTGGGTTCTGCTAAAGAAAAAACCACAGATTTGGCTACGAGCTAGATGCATAACTTGTTATTCAGCAACCTGCGGCTGGTCCAACCTATGGATCAAACACCCCCTCCACCTAGTATTTAGACATACATTCTATGAAAATGAAGACTTCTAAGGGTCCTCGACAACTCAAAGAGAATAAAAAAGTCAAGGGTAAGAAGGGTAGTGCGGGAAATAAGACAAAGTCTGATAAGAATGCTGAGGGGTCCAAGGATGAAAAAAAGAGGGTGAAGTTTCCTTGAAATATTTGTAAATATGATCACCTTACGCATCAGTGCCCACAAATGGAAGAAGCCCATAATCTTATAAAGTTGAATCAACAACAACAACCCGCTATGTTGAAGAAAACTTTTCCATAAGGGCATAATTTAAAAGTTGGTTCTTCCAAATTCAACCCACAAGGGGGCACTTCAAGTGCTACCCCATATGATGGATATAAAGGAGTAGTAAACATTCTTAGCCATTCAAATATAAAGGGTGTACATTTGTCAACAAAGTCTCAAAATTATGATAATCCAGAGTCGACCGAGAAGGGTAATAAAA
>JASDQU010501407.1:28191-81552 GCA_032191745.1 Picea mariana | reverse complement strand
GTAGTTGTATATGTTGACGATATCATTTTTGGAAGTAATGAAGAATCTATGAGTCAGAAATTTGCTTCTGGTATGCAGCAAGAATTTGAAATGTATTTACTTGGGGAACTAACATTCTTTCTTGGATTACAAGTGCAACAAGCAACATATGTCATTTTCCTATCACAAACAAAATACCTTAAGCAAATCCTCAAGAAGTATGGCATGGAAGATTGCAAACCTGTAAGTACACCAATGATAACTGGATGTAATCTCAGTTCTAATGATGATTCTCCCACGATGAATCAGCCAGAATATAGATCTATGATAGGAAGTCTACTGTATCTCACTGGGACAAGATCAGACAATATGCATGCAATTGGGATTGTTGGGCGATTTCAAGCCAATTCAAAAGAGTCTCACCTTCAGGCTGTGAAAAGAATATTCAAATATCTACACGGAACTCAAGATTTTGGACTATGGTATCCAAAGAATGTTGATCTTACTCTTCATGCATACACTGATGCAGATTGGGCTGGAAGTGTTGATGATCGCAAAAGCACTAGTGGTGGTGCATTATACATGGGGCCTCGATTAGTATCTTGGTTCAACAAGAAACAAAGTTCCATTGCCTTATCTACAGCAGAAGCAGAATATGTGGCTGCAGCATCATGTTGCACTCAACTTCTTTGGATGATGCAAACCCTTCAAGACTTTCAAATCACATGTTCACCCCCTGTCTCTATTATGTGTGATAATACAAGTGCCATCAGTATCTCAAAGAATTCTGTTATGCATTCCAATACCAAGCACATTCCCATCAAATATCACTTCTTACGAGAACAGGTTCTTGAGAAAAAGGTGAAATTGGAGTATGTTCCCTCCAAAGAACAAGTCGTTGATATATTTACCAAACCTCTACCCAGGGAAGCGTTCGAATATCTCCAACAAAAACTAGGAGTAGTCTCTTCCATGCAGAGGATCAGGTCTACTTAAGTACAGAAGCCTCAATTGGTTGCAAGGTGATGATGAGCATGGTCATATGAAAAGGATTATTATGAAGATGCAACATGATATCAGGGGGAGCATGGTATTGTCTACTCTTTGCCATTGATGTCAAAGGGGGAGGAAAAGACAGAGGAAGAATATTTCCATCAATGACAAAGGGGGAGATTGTTGGAAATATTGTCATTGATGGCAAAGGATGAGACAAAGGAAGAACAAGAGTTTTCATCAGTGTATGGTTGAGTTTTGGATGGGCACGTATGATCGCTAAAGAGGGTGGCTGACAGCCATCAGATCTGCAGAAGCTGTGCAAAGGTTAAGCGTAGGAGTAGGCATGCAGAAGAAGTGATCTGAGCCGTCAGATTGGAAGCAGATACCCGTCAGTCATCGGATATGCAGAAGGTACACGAAGGTTAAGCCTCAGGAGGAACGCAGAGAGGGAGAACAGATTTGAGCCGTAGGATCTGAGAAGAAAACCGGACAGCCGTCAGATCTGTAAGAGTCGCGCAGGGGTTAAGTCCTACTGTGCAGAGGAGAAATCCCGGACAAGTCATCGGGATATTGGAGAGAGAATCCTAGCCATTGATCTGGGCAGGACACGCGTCAGGATTCTGGTGAGGCATCGGGATATTGGCCATCGAGAAATCGGATATCCCGGTGACAAGTGAGTCAAGACATCGAAAGTCTCGAAATCCTGGAGGAATAGGGACCGTCCATCTGCAAGGACAGGTGGCAAAGGATCGGGCACCGTCGGAGTTTTTCTCATCGGAGAATCGGGAATCAGAGTTTCATGAGTCCCATGTTCAATTACAATAGAAACCCTGAAATCGCGATGAAAGAAATCCCGACTGACCCTGAACCGTCAGATCAACATGTGATCTAGACTATTGATCCAACTCATGTCAAATAGGGACACGTGGCACAACCAGGTAATGACAGGTGTCAGGCAGATTCAAAACTTCAAGCACATGAAAGTCACGAATCAGAATGGCACGTGGCAATATCTAACACGTGTCAAACCACGAGTGACGTCAACAGAGTATCGGAAATCAGGTATCGGGACTTTGAAATGTTCGATTCACTTGACAACGAAAACTACGAAATCGTGATATGCAATTTTTCGATTTGATCATAGCCGTTAGAGCAAGAATGAGATATGGACCATTGATTTCCTTCAAAGGAGCGTTGGGATTTGGACAATCGGGAATCCCGCAGGTGTATGCATTGAGGCATCACAAACCCCGTAGCCCCGACGGGTTAAGGTTGTGGTCACGGTGTGATGGTCACGTTGACCAGTAGCTAAGCTCAGGAGGGCTAGCGTATGGAATGCCAAAACCCAATTTAAAAAGGCGCATGTAGGTTTAATTCAATTTTTTTAAAAACGAGCCCGATTTCCCCTGAGCAATAAATATGGGACCCGATGAGCGTTGAACGGTTCCTTGACCCATAGGCTTAAGAAGGGGTCGATTCCCTTTCTACATGCGATCCGAAGAAGCAAAGTAGGAAGGTAAGGACGGTAAGGACGATAAGGACAGTGATAGGTTGCAGGGGTCCCTTTTGGAGGATATGGAGGACATTTTTCTGACAGTAGGAACATCTACAGGTCATTGAGGTCATTTGTGTAAGCAGCAGAAAAGTTTGAAGTGGGAGGAACCTCATTGTAGCAGTTGGGTGGCAGATCTACAATGAATCCGGGTAAGTTACTATATATCTGAACTGCTCAGCAACACATATTATTACTGATCAATAAAAAAAAAAAGGGGGAAGTATATATATATATATATATAAATACGGGTCATTCACATTAAAGATGCATATGAAGGTTAGGATCTCTGACGAAGGATGTTGAATGCATACTGAAGTCTGGGTTATTGCTGATATTCTAAAGTTTTGGGAAAAATATGTCTGCTGAAAAATGTACANGATCAACAACGAGTCTGAGGGTTAAATCCTTCAGTAGAAGCATCCTACCAATAGAAACTGGTGCTATCTTCAGGGGGTTGAAGCTCCCTTCCAGGAAAGGCTGGTAAACGAGAGAAGGCTGGAGCCTTCTGCAGGTAGAAGCATGTGTACTAGTAAGAGTCTGCACTAGTACAATGTTGTAAAATGTTTTCTTAATAATAATTATTGAAGATAGAGACAACGGCAGCGGTGGTTTTCTCCCGATTTGGGTTTCCACCTTAAATCCTAGTGTTCATGTGTCTTACTCGTGTGTGTTGGTTTATTTTTTATTTACTGCACTGAATTATTTCTTAATAGACATCTAATGAATGAAGAAATTCATAATAAGATCTCTGAATGCACTCATGTTTTCTTAAGACTATACAATAGCTGGTCTCTACAAAGTAACCTAAGGTTTTCAAAGAAAGAAAAGAGAAAACCAATTGATCGCTCAAAATACTGATTCACCCCCCCTTCTCAGTTTTTCTCAACATTATGAGCATGTTCCTCGGAGAGATAATGAATTCTGTGATGCCTACACTAATTATGTTTAAGATTTTCATTTACATCACCAGTAATGTAAGCACACACATTCACATGCAAATATTTCAAATTTGCAAATAGAGTAAAAAATTGATTTAACGCACAACAAATAATATATATATATATATATATAAGGTCCATAAGTACAAAATTTGGGGCCCCTAGGCCCGAAATGTCATATAATGTCGTATAAGTACAAAAATCATGCTATGAGCGCATAGTCTATCTAGGCCCGAGGCCATTGAAATCTATCATAACAAACGATGACATTTTACAAACACCAAAACAATCGTACTTTTTAAAAGGCCCTGGGAAGGTAATGTTCTCATAACTAGCATTTAGGGTAGGGTGAATTCACTTGAACTTTTGCATTATCAGTTTCCATTGCCTCTTAAAATTAGGGTTGACCCTATTAACAAGCGATGAAACTTTTGTCTTTGCTCAAAAGAGTTGTTTTCTTGATGGTATAACCTACCTTCCATGAGCGCTCTAGTTTAGAATCCCTTTGTATTCTGGTGCTCATGCTGCAAGTTTGTTTTTAGGCTCAGGAGTCTTGTTTATCCCTACCATGAGTTTGCGTTTGAACTTCATTCTTCTTACTCACTCTTTTTATGGCTATTACCCACAAGAATCCCTCCCTCATATTGTACCCACAACATCATTATGGAGTCCATAATTAATCTCTTTTCAGACTCCTTAAAATTGAAATTATTTCCAAGTGACCCTGTTCCTTTTACACTCATTAAATAGTCTTGAAGGAACGTCTGTTCAACACAAGTTTACCCCTTTTCCAGACTGAATATACTAATTACAAAAAAGGTACTGATACCATATTGTAACATCCTTGACCCTCCAGAGACTAGGTAATGCTACCATGCAGAATATACACTTATATGATATATATGCATTTTAATGAATTTAAAACACTTAATCATGATAACAAAGAATTACTGCTACCAGTTCAGATTCAAACAAGATTAACAATAAATCCACATGCATCGAAATACATGATAACATTCAAGAATCATAAAACATGCATAAAATACATAATTAAGAACATCAATGATACGTATCTTTTAGTTGGAGTAAATCCACCAACTACGTGCAGACCTTCCACGAACTTCCCAGCCTTAGACCACACTGCTCATCACTCTCAGTAGTAGGTCACCCCCGAGCTGGGATGAAACTCCACTGGGCAAGGGAATTATAGGCTTGGCAAGGACAACAAGGAAGTTGCACAAAACAACAAGAACGATCTTTTATCCCAGGAGCCACTTACGCCCACAACCCAAAGACCTTTATTCCCCACATGCCTACTCCACCTCAGGAGGATACAACTTCACTAATACAAGTCCATTGGCTAGTACACCTCCCTTACCTTGGGCTTCAACAATAGGTTGGAACATAAGTCTCAGAGTACTATAGTTGCTACGGGACTCCCCTCCAGGAGAGCTCACTTCCCAACAAACTCTCTCACCTGGGAGAGTTGTTGATAGGCCTGACAACCTGCTACTTTAACCAGTATTCGACTCAGCAACAACCATGTACGGGTGACAAGAACAACAACAACAACGACAACAGGGAAAAATGGCTATGGACACCCAAAAAGGAAACAACCTAACACTAAGGCATAGCAAGGCTTAGGCGACTACAATTCAGTCCAACTTCATAGGAAGCAACACAAGACGACTTCACGATTTCTAGTTTCAAAGATGTGTGATGGTAGGGAGAGGTCAGACGATGAAGGTCTCAGGTTCACGTTCAATATGGGAGAATGGACATCGAATAATATTCTCGTGAGGGTTTCCTTCACTGTGTGAAGGTTTGCAGAGGCAGACACATAGGAAAAATGGTTCATATGCCCCAGATCCCCATGAAGTCTGGCAGAGGATGATAGAATGAGAGAGTGAAGCCCCCAACACAATTGACACTTCAGCTTTTAACTGCATGATCCCAAGTCGACACTTGTCTTCCTGGAGCTGCATGCGCTCCATTTAGCCTACGTCCCTTTTCCAGGAACTTAGGATAACAAAAACATATCTTGTCCACCTTAGTCTTCAAGAATTAATATTAAAATATTATTCCTCTAGAGGTAATCCCCCTAGCGTATCCCCTAGGCCCACATACTTATACCCCTCCCTTGCCCAACCTTGTGGAAGCTTAGTCCCCCATCACTCTTTCTTCATGGTCGATCTACACGCAACGATGTTTTTATATTAACAAAGTGCATAATTACATGTATAAAAAAGGCTCCTGGCCTCTAACACCTAGGCTCTCCGGCCTACTTGCACATAAGCTTACCAGCTTACAATTGCTCATCTCACCAGCCTACAAAACATGTTTACAATAAATAGATATAATTGGGGCTCGTCCTTGGGGTATTACAATCCCCTCCCCTTATTTTTTCACTATCCTCAGTGCAACTTACTTACACATATAATTAAAAAATTCTTCAAAAGCTCCAAGCTTCAACTATTAGAAGCCCATTATCCATCTTTACTTTCAAGCACCAATTCTAGTATCCATACTGCAACTGAAACTCAATTGCTCTATTCCATAGAGTTTCTTCAGGAAAGCATTCAAATTATTGTTCCTTTTTACATGCTTCAATTAAACCTCATTGAAAGCATCGAATGGTTGTAGATCCACAATGTTCGATCCATTGATAAACTCTCAGCAGTGCTATGACTCCACAGACATAACACTCTTCTCGTACACCTATTCATTCAAAAGAAACATTAAAACATACATGCAATATATATACAAGAAATTCTAATAACAATATAACCTGCTCTAGTCTACATACTAGAAGAGTTCTCCTCATTTTTGTTTTATACTTTTTTGGGCTTAGGAGACCAAATCTACAAAAAAGGACGAGGGATTCCATAGTTAATATCTTTTCAGACTCCTTAAATATGAAAATATGGGCGAGCGATCTTGTCTCTGTCACACTCATAAAATGGATTTGAAGAAACGTATTTTTCGGTATAAGTTTAACCCTTTTCTGGACCAAATTGATTATGTACGAAAAATGAATACTATGGTTCATTATTGGCTAGAAGAGTTCTCCTTGGTATTATTTTATTATTTTTATGGATCTGAAGACTAAAATTATGAAAAATACCACCATGGGAGGTTTACTTCCTAAATTTGAGTTGTAACTTCATTTCATTTTGATTGCTCGCGCTTTTAGGCCTAATGTCAATTCTGGCATGCTGTAGTTGAACCAATTGCTTACACATTCCTATTATCCCCCATCCTTGCATTTTATGCATTTGCGACTCGACACCTTATCCCTGGAGGGAACATCCCCCAAGTGCCCTTCTCATGCACATGCTTCCTTGCATTGAGAATATGTATGTTCCCTATGCTACAGAACTAGTTTTCCTGCCCATGACACTTGTTTCCTCCACTATACAATATAATATTTATTTATTTATTTATTTATTTATTTTTTCAGGATTTTATAATATGAAAAAGAAAAAAAAATAAAAAAAAATACAAAAAGAGGGGGAAAACATATATCTCTTTTATTGGAAGCAATATTTGTCTCCCTTGAACAAAGCACAATTTTGAGTCATGATCTCATCATTTCGGGTGTAGTATGGCTTTAGGAGACTTTTTTCTCATTTTCTCGTTTTATCTCCCCCAGTTGGTTATTCTTCCAACCATATGGAGTGTTTTTTGATGCCTCTTGTGTCATAAATGTATCCCAATTTATAATTATGCTTCCTGAGTCACATAATGTGTCGTGATTATGTTCATGGGAAAGTTTCAACCTGATTCAGCCATTTTGCAGTTAGTCTCTGACCTTGCAAGTCGACCTTTCCAAGTCAGTCTCATCATCATGAGTATCAGTCTCTTCGTTCAATTTCTTCCAAATATTTTCCCTCCCGCCACCCCTCGTGTTGGTTGATGGAGGATGCCTTAATTCCTTCCTTCCAGCGGATCTCTTCCCATCGAATACGAAACATCTTTCTTTGGGAGATGGATCTAGAGTTATGTTTGGTAGCTTGGGGCTTGTATTCATTAGTGGCAGGTTCCCTCACTATTGACAATGAGAATACATCAATTTCCCCTTCTCCATATATTCTACTAGGTGTTTGATGCCAACTCATTTATTCACACTTGCTAGATTGTACCATGGTACCTTGACTCCCATTATTATCATCGATGGGTTGTATCACACTTTTTAACGGTATACATCAATGACTAGTAATCGAATGATGTATCATTTTTTTCGACTTCAACACATCTATTCGCATAGTGTAGACTTGTACCACAACATATCCTTGTGAAGACTTCAGGTGAAGTACAAGCACCACATATTTTTTCCTCCTTCCTGACTCATATGGTGCCACCTCACAGACATTGGTACTTGTAGAGGATCAAATTGCCCATTCTCTTGGTTCCATATATCCTTTGTTCTTGATCTTGAGACATAGCTCCACCGTGTATCTATTCATGGCTATGATCTACTTTGACATGGATCCACTGTGTACTCCTCATGGCCATGCTTGCTACTTCATATTTATCACACAGATCCACTATGTATTGTTTGTGGCCATGGACATTAGTCATAATTTCATATGTACCATGGATCCATAGTGCACTTACTTTGGAAACCATGCTTATATCACTCCTGAGCATGGGTATGCTTGACTTGGGAAGAAAAACCCTTGTTTGATCTTTGCTGACAGTTATTTTTCTTGAATCAATTGTTCAAGAACCTTAAAGGGTGCTTTAATGCATCCTCACCTCTCAAAGTTTATAATCTATTTTGATTGTTGTTCCTAAGATTGATTCTAAGGCTCAAAGAATAATGTCAGGCATCAAAGATTTTAAATGAAAGGTTTTTATGAGTGCTTTTTTCTACCTTCAGTTTTCTGAGAAATAATCTTTAAATGAAATTAGTGATAATACAATACATAGGTTTTATCTCGTTATTTGATTCAGAATTATAATGTCAAATGTTGTAGAAATGATTTACAAAACTGTTAAAACAAATTCAAGTATCAATTACAGATAAGTCTCACCTTGTTTGTAGTAGGAGAAAAGTAGAAGTTTCACCCTTGAAAGGAGATAACAATGCAGTAATTCACACAGGTCACAGGTCTTGTTTTACTCACAGTAATAACAAAGGAAAAGCTGTTACTAAATGAAATTCTGATATATTATGATCACAGTAGATGTAGTACTAAATTGTAATCATTCACTCTTCAAGAACTACAAAAAGAAATTCACAGAGATGGAAACATAGAGGAAACACATAACTCAAATTGAACGAAGCTTAGAACCTCTATCTGCACATGTATTGATATTCAAAAAAGTTTTCTCTTTTACATTTGGCAAGAAGAAGCCCTAAATAGATCTAAAATCTATCTAATTATACAAAAATTGTCTCAACTAAAAATTGTTGGACTTCCCACAATATCTGCCTAAAAATAGAATACAATCTGAATGAAATAACAACATGCAACTATTGTTGAGTTTTGATTTAATGTGTTGGAGCTTCATCTGTCCCTTTATTTGCTTGTAGATGAACTCGTTTTCCTTTTTTCTTTAAACTGGGTACACATGTCCATTAAGGCCACCACAATCATTTGTCTTATTGTCTTTTCCATTTGATTATGTTGCCATCTATCCCTTCGAATGCGTTCATTGGGATAAATAATTGCAGTTGAAGATATGGGAGTGGTAATGGGACAGGTAGCTCAGCGATGGCTCGTTATGGGATGGATAATGGTTACGGGGAAGAGTAATTATTCATGAATAGGATGATGTGGGGACAAGTGTCCAATAAGGAGGTGGGATGAGTGGATGCGGGAATGTAGGTGGTAGGGATAGATGAGTTAAGTGACGTGTAGAGAGAGGGGAAGTGTAGGTGGTATCGGGAGAGTGGAGGGAATTGTGTATGTTATTTCATTTTCTCCATGCTACACTCGCTTTTCTCTGTTCATTGAATTGGGTTCACATGTCCATCAATGCTACCACAAATCTTGAAGGCTCAATCTTTTTATTCAATTCAAAGGAAAACATCTTCCTTTGTAGTTGTGGAAGCTTCTCCTGGATCTTGTTTACTTCTTGGACTGTGATATGATACTGTAAACTTGGATTCACCAGCAACTCATTGATTTTAAGTAAATCAATCTGGTTCATATGTTGGATGGCTGAATGAATATTTTCCTCGTTCTTTCTAGAGCTTTGTTGGTTCATTTCTATTTCAATCTATCCCAATGACTCAAAGATATTATTTCCTTCAAATTCAATCAGTTTTTTTATTTACGGAAGATAATGGCTCCAAACAAGCCTCTTTCTCATTTCACCTTTTACTTGTTCAAAATGTGAGGGAGGGAAAAGACCATGGATATTAGCTTTTTTCTTCCATATGATGACTTCTTGAAACTTAGACCTGGCTGCACAAGCCTCTTTTTCCTTGACATAAATACTTTTCAGAGAAATGTTTATTCCATGATAACATTTTTGAATAGCATATACTTTTGATATAGATCATGCTGGGAAACTTCCAACTTCTTATTGATTTCTGATGCTTGTGTTTTGAAGGAAATAATATCTATTGTAGTATTCTCTATTAGGGCCAATTCGGCCCGCATATATTCAATCAAATTGTCCCGCTAAGTGATAAAACCTTTGTTGTTCTGTGAATTATGGTAGAGAAGCTCAAGATTATCCCGTGAATTCTTCATTTGATGCTAATAACTAGCCCCGATTTGTTCAATGTCCTGATTCATCCTGCTTCTAACAGTCTGTTCTGTGCTATGTATCTAATTCTGCAATTTCTCCACCAAGAGACATTACTGTTGTAGTTGTTCAGTTATATTGTCTACTGACCATTGATTGGCAGTGGAAAAATCCCCTAGTGAATCTGCAACTTCCTTTGCAAATTTAGGATCTTCTTGGTCTTTCCCATCATACACAACTATTTTCCTTTTAGTGACTACTCCATCCTTTTGGTGAGATTATATTTTTACAATAGATTTTCGTTTCTTGCTGAAAAAGAAACTTGAGGGAGGCATCTCTTTAGTTAAGATAGGACTAATATCACCAACATGAATGAGCTCTGAATTAGGATTTCCAAAATTGGTTTGTAAAGGGGTTAATGATGTGATAGGAGACATGATTGTTGTGGAATGTTCATGACCTATTGTATCTGGGGTGCCAACATGATTAGCTGGCATTGAATGAGGAACAACTTGTCCTTGATTCATGAAAGCTTCAAACTAAGCTAATACTTGTGGATCATTCAATCCTAACAATGATGTTTTTATTTCTTGAAATAACGTTTCTTGACTTTTTGGGACTTCTTCAACTTTGTGCTTAGTGGAGAAACTTGGTTCATATCCCGCGAGTTTAGTTTCTTGTGAAGAAGGCATGGGTTTTGATTCTACTTGCAATATATTTGATAAACCGTTTCGTCTATGCTTTTGAAAGCTAAGGAAAACAACATGTTGGTCGGGGGGGGTGAGTCTGGAATCTGCTTTGAACTTCCTCATAAGATATACCTCCCCTAAACATCTCATCATAAGGAGAATCCTCATGGATGCATCGCTTCATGTTAAATTGGGACAAATGATTTTCCACTATCTTATGTGGATCATGCTTCTTGAATTCAATGTCAACTAATTTGACATCTTCCAGGGCTGCATCCTCGACTTTATAATGACCAAAATATAACAATGTGAACATACCAACTTGAATGGTAAAAGTTGGCCAAACAATTTTCTGAGTTGCTTTCAATTCCCTGTTGATACCTACTGCTACTATTTGGTATGCCACTTCTCTGCATACCATCCTGTCGGGTAAAAATTATGGAAGGGCATGAGGAGGAACAAAACAACCAAATCCTCTAATGTAGTAGAAATTCTCCTTAATGAACCAGTCTGCAAGTTTTCCTATGTTGCCCATAATATTTTCTGACATCCTGGGCGACGGGTGGCCATAGATAGCTATGTGAACAGGTACCACTACCAGGGATGATTTTAAGGATGGAAATTTATTTTAAAATGTAGAAACCTTGGTGAATATTACTAATCCTTCATATGCCAACTATAAATGTTTGGCAATATTTTTGTAAAAATGTTCAAATTTCTAAGGATTTTATATAGTTTTTATAAAATTTTGGCGATTTTTAAGGTAACATAATTTTATCCTAGAGAATTTGGGCGAATAATTTTTAAAATAGCGAATCTCTTTTTTGGAAAAACCATGGAAAATTAGCCCATGAGCGAATCTACATTGTGACATATTTCGTAAAAGAAATCTTTGGCATTTTCTTCCCATAATTTGGAGTGGTAGAAATGTATTGGCTCAGAACTAGCCAAGGTCCAACTCCATTTCATCAGGGGGAATGGACTCATGAAAAAAATGGCATCCATAATATATGCTGACATGTAAAAAGGAGAAGGTTGCCCTTTTGATTTTGACGATTGATACTCAGCAATTTCCTTGGCCAAATTATCAGATATCATTTTATCCCAATTGAAGGTATAACCCTCGACTACTTCATTCATTATGGCTACCCACTCAACTGAGAAATGCGTAGGTTTCTTTTTCCCAAACAAATGATAGAGCATCATGGATATATATAAAATATGAGCATCTAAGGACGTCGTGGCATACATACCATGAGCGTTGGCCCTGAATTTTTTGGGATGTCCCTATCAGGTCTTGATTATATCATGACCATTTTCTACCATACTGAGTGCATTCTCTTCTCTCAAAATCTAGAAGAAAAGATGCATTGTAAGTATATTTAGGTGTAGGGAAAAGATTATACATTACTTGTAAATTCTCCGATCGGAAAGAGACAACGACTGTCTACTGGTGGCTGATGACGCTTTTGGTTTGGATGTCGACATGTTCCAAAGCCCAATTTATCATATCATTGTAGGGTATAATTCTGGGTCGTGCAAAAATATTATGCAATTCTAACTATGCTACCATTCTAAGATTGGATGAAAAGGACTCATCGTCTTCCTCGATAGAGTCGTCTGGACAGTTAATAATCTCATGCTCTAAGATATCAAAAACCTGCTTACAAGACTTAATGGCGTCCATAACTCACGAAGTTGTGTCTGATAGAACATCTATATTTGGATTGGAATCATCTTCTGATGCGTCAAGCGTCTTTGCAGCTTTTCATGGTGCCATAATCCTCAAGAAAATAAAACTAGCCTGCGTGTAACAAGAGAAGTCTGTAAGATTTTCACTAAATGAAAAACTGCTAATAGAAAATGGTAAAATAACTTTGAAATTCGAAGTTTTTTATTCATAAAGTCTACCGTTCTTCATATAGATCCACTGACGAAGAATTTATTAGAAAATTAATGGAATTTATTAACTGGTGATTCATAATCTTTATTGAAATCATTAACCTTAATCAATCATAAATGCCATTAATACTTCGACGATTCGATGTTCAAAAGTTTTGGATGTGACAGGATGGAAATCTCCTAAAGTTCGAAACTTCATAGTGATTAATTAACACTTAATCGTGATTAACCTAAGTTATTAAATTTCTTATTAACCCTTTAAAACACTTTTACTTTTTTTAATTATTTTGGTGCTTTGATACTTCGGGGGTTTGTGAACTCAGTCTTTGTTAAAACTCCCGAAGGGCAATCTCCCGGAGTGACATGGTAGAGATGACATCATTCTTGATGATGTGTCAAGAAAAGAGAGATGCCACGTGTCATTTGAAAACGTGTGAATCATCCAACGTAAATGTCAAAAATATGTGCCACATGTCAACCCAAGAAAAGATTTTTAAAAGACACGTGTACTATGACGTGTCTGTAAGTCCTTTAGAATTTATCACGAGTGACTATACTCAGAATTTCAGAGTTTTGGGTTTTTTTGTTTTTTAGATCTATTGGAATACTTGAAGTGCGAAGCTCCGAAGCGACTGTTAAATACTTTCTTTAAAAACCCTGGTAACTTCTAAACTTCGGTGATCATTAGGACCGTTTGATCAAATTAGAGTAACTCATCGACAATAGATATTGTAAGCGCCTTATTGATAAATAACAACCAAATTTAAAAGGAAACTAATGTTTTATTTATTTCTAAGAGGCAAAATCTAAAGTTCAAAAGCTCAAAATTATACATTTTCTAACATAGGCTCCATATGGGGATTGTGAATCCCTGTGAGGTGTGAAAGAATAGTAGACCAAGTGCCTTTATTGGGTAAATGAATTCATTATTTATTTTTGAAAAACATTTTCTAGTTTTATTTAAGAATTAATTATACATAGAAAAATGAAATTATCCAAGTCCAAAAATCTTCAAAACATACATAATGATTGATCTCAAGTTAGGCTATTTAAAATCTCCTTTTCCTAAAATTGATTTCGGAATTGTTTAAGATAATCAAAATAATTTTAACTAAAATATCATGCTTCGACCGACTTTGTTCGCTTCAAGGTTAAGAAGATGTAACACATTTATTTAGGGAACCCCTAGTTGGTTTAGGATGTAACAAATCATCGAAAAGAGAACTAGATAACAAAGTATGATATATAGATATGTATGACAGCCTTACAGATATCATAGATATTTTTTCACTACCAATGATCCCGTTCAATACCCCGGTGAATTTATCTACTTCTCCCATTGAATTTCCTTTCACCACTTCAATTAACGAAATTGATTTTCGCTGAGATGAGGGCATTCAATATATGAATTTCCTTTCATCGTCTCTTTTGGACAAGAAGGGGGCAATCAAATTATGAATTTCCTTTCACCATATGTCTTATATTTTAATATTTTTAAGTGGGAGCAATCAATTTGTATGTAACATACAAGGGATGATATCAGTTTAAAATCTTTAGACTTAAAAGAAGGTCTGTCAACAATTTTAAGAATACTCTGAAACTAACTTTCTTCTGATTTTCAATACACCTTCACCTATAGGAGAATTGTTTTGGGAATTTTAATTTTTTCAGGGGTCAACCTTGAGAAAATTAGTCAGTTTAAAGTCTGATAGAAAAGCTAAAATTATCAGGATTAGCCTAGACATACTTTTCAATTAAAATCAAAGGAACATAAATATTTTTGCCTAATCTTGTTTTGAAAATATGTTTTTAATTTTTCATAGTCAAGGTAAGTTTATTTATTTTCTATGAAGACTAAAAGGAAGAGAAAGGAAAAAGAAAATCTGAAATGGATAAAAATCCGGGGATAGGTAAAACTAACCAAATCAAAGATTCATAGGATCTGAAATAAAATATCCTAATTCCACATGAGTTTGTGTCTTTAGTTCAGACTTCTTTCTAATTTATTTATTATTATTTTTTATTTTGATTTCATAGATGGCTTTAGAATTTATTAGCAGGGCCCTTCAAGTTATAATTTTATACATCTCTGATTTTTAGGTCAGGTGATAATATTATCATGAGAAAAACTTCCTTCACCTTCATTTCAAAAAGAATTTGTAAATTTTATTTGAACTATAAGAAGAGTAAGGACTCATACCTTATTTTCCTTTTGAATTTTTAGCAAGGAAGATTATTTATTTATCACATGTTTTTAGAGAAATCAAATGCTTGAAAAACAAGTGTTGAGTTTTTATTCAGTCTCATCTCCCGTTCAACAAGATCTATTCTACAAAAGGAATGAAATAAAAAATATCAAATTATCCTGTAGAATAGAGATGATATGTGATACATATGTTTTTATTTTTCATTTTAATGATGTCAAGAAATTGTAAATTTATTGAAAATATTTACAACAAATGATCAAATGACTCGGGTAATTTGCAAAAAGAAAAGAAAAATTGAAAATTAAAACGCCAATGTCAATCCAATCTGATATATACAATGGAAATCTAAAAAGTGACCACTGCATAAAATGTTTTAAATAATGCACATTGATAAGAGCGTCAAGAATTTCTCCATTAAGATTTTCCAGTGAGAATGATTTTTTTCCCTCAGCAGCTGCGATTTTGAAAGGTCTGAACCAAAGATGATTGAATTTCCCATGTTTCCCTACATCTTCCTTTCTAGTTTCCCATTTTAAAACTAAATTGCCAGGAAGAAACTCCCTGTCTTTAGCTTTTTTATCAAAAAGGGATTTCATATTATCTTGGTATTTTTGGACGTTATCATCCACTTCTACTCTGTTCTGTTGAGATTTCATGATTTGATTCATTCTTCGATGATTTGATTCATTTGTCTCTTCATTTGCATCCTACGAGAGTTTCATTACAGGAAGAACAATATTAATAGGTAGAATAACATCGGTACCATAAACTAATTGGAAATGAGACATACCTATAGATTTCTTGGTGCCAATTCGGTTTGCCCATAAGGCATATTTTAAGTGTATATGCCAAGCTTTTTTATTTTCTGTCAAAACTTTCTTGATTATAGTCATCAAAATCTTGTTAGATGATTCAACCAAACCATTTCCTTGAGGATAATAATCTGTAGAATGACCTAAAATAATATTGTATTTCTGACAAAAATTGATCATTGCAATAGATTTAAAATCCCGAGCGTTATCAATAACTATTTTTCCTAGGAAAACGAAATCTTTCCAGTATGTTTTCTTCCAAAAAGTTTATCACTACCAAATCTATAGTGTTCCGAGTTGGAATGGCTTCAACCCATTTTGTAAAATAATCAGAAGCGGTAAGAATCCATCTATGTTGAGCACTCGATTGTGGATGAATTTCTCCAATGAATTCTAAGCCCCATTGTTGGAAAGGAGCTTCAACTTTTACTGAAATTAAAGGTAAGGCAAGAATATTTTTTTTACCAACAAACAGTTGGCATGAATTGCAAGCTCTGACCCTTGCATTTACATCAGTAAATAATTTTGGCCAATAATATCCTATCCTTCAAATTTTGTAAGATGTTTCTCTCCAGACATGATTTCCTCTGCATACTCCTTGATGAAATTTGTCAATGACAACTTCTGTTTCAGATTCTATCAGGCAACATAATAGGAAACCCATATATCTTTCCAGTATATCTTTCCATCAATAATGCAATACTTAATTGCATGTAGCTTTAAAGTTCTTTGTTTAGAAGGAGTCATGTCATTTGGACATTGAAGAGTAAGGAGGTATGTAACAATATCACTGTACCAAGCAGAGGAAGAAAACTTATCTTCAATATGAATTATAGGTGCTTGGTCGTCAATTTACTCTATATCTATAAGAGAATCATGTGATTCGAAGTTATTTATTCCAAGCACTCTGAAATTTGATTTGGCTAATAGCCTTGCTAGACCTTGACCTTTCACTAGTTTGGTTGGTTTCACTTCTAAATCAAACTCTTGAATTTTAGCCAACCATCTACCTCTTCTTTCATCACTGTCTACCTGAACCAAGATATCTTTAATTGCCTCTGTTGGTACATAAGCAATTATTTTGGAGTGTAAGACATATGCTCAAAAATACTTGAGAGCCTTCACCATCACATAAGCTTGTTTTTTTAGAATGTCATATCTTAGCTCTGCATATTTGAGGCTTTTGCTAAAAAAGGATATTGGTTGTTCGAATCCTTCTTTGTTCTTTTGAAGGAGCACTACTGCAACAATATGTTAAAAAGAAAAGGAAAATATTAAAAATTCTTTTGTATAGTGAGGACTTACCAATATTGGTGCTTCTCATATGGCTTTCTTAACACACTCAAAATATTTTTTGGCTTCTGCAGTCCATTTTACTTCGCTATCCCTTTTTATCATATCTGTAATCAATTTGATTATTTCAGCAAAGTTAGGAATAAATCTCCTCAAAAAATTGATATTACCTAAAAAAGATTGAATCTCTTTTCTATTTCTAGGAATATTAATTAGGTCAATAACATCAACTCATTTAGGATCAACCTTAATTCCATCTTTTGAAACTATTTGACCTAAAAGTTTACCTTCTTGAATGGCAAAGTGTGATTTTTTGGGATTAAGAGACAAACCAAATTTTCTACACTTCTCAAAAGTTTGTTTGAGGTGCACCAAATGTTCTGCATCAGAGTTAGAAAAAATTGTCAGATCATCCAGATAAATAACAACAAACTTATCTCTCTCACCTACAAATGTGATATCCATTGCTCTCTGGAAAGCTTCTCCTGCATTCATGAAACCAAAAGGCATTTTATCATACATAAAAGTTCCTTAAGGAGTAGTAAATGCAGTATTTTCTCTATCATCTTGATGAACAACAATCTGATTATATCCTAAGAAACTATCAATCATAGAAATTTTGTTAGCCCTACCACCTTATCTAAAGCATTATCCATTTTTGGGAGGGGGTAGTTATCTTTAAGAGAAGACCAATTTAGGTTCCTAAAATCAACATAGAATCTTATCTCACCGTTCTTCTTCTTAATAGGAACCAAATTGGCCACCCATTCAGAGTATCTAAGGGGAAAAATGATTTTTGCATGAAGGAGTTTTTTAACCTCCTTTTCTATTACTGGCAGAAGAATTGGGTTTATCTGTCTAAGATTTTTCTTCAAAGGCTTAATACCATGTTTTAAGGGAATCTTGTGTTCAATAACATAAGTATCATAATTTTTTAAATCATCATAATACCACGAAAAAACATCTTTATACTATTTAAGTAACTCAACATATTTACGCTTTATTTGTGCCAGAAGATATTTTGATATTTTGACCATTTTGGGATTTTCATTAGTTCCTACATTACAATCTTCAACTTCTTCAGGTTGAGGTCGCAAAGTAGACTTTAAAGGTATATCATCCTAGTCAAACAACCTTTCTAGAGGGATCAAACCTCTAGGAATTTGATTATTTTTAAGTAAGAGTATGCGGGGATTTGCAATTTTATCTTGGAACTTTTCTGGGTTCTCCCATTCCTGCAAAATGCAGGCTAGATCATTATGATTTTATTGATTAATGCAAGTCTCAGAAAAATCAGCTACCATTTCCAAAAACTTCTTGATTTGTTCATTATCTTCAAACACTTTCCAATTTTGAACATTGTTTGGAATCGAAAGTCTATGCCTCATCTCAATATGATATTTCAGCTTCAAAACAGTAGGTGGTACGAAAGTTGCAGCAACTTTGGCTAAAGAGTTAGCTTGTTGATTTTGCATTTTGGGAATAGAGTGGATGTTAAAATATGAGAAGAAATTATCTATCAGATCCCAGGAACATTTTCTATACGATCTCAATCTCAGATGCTTAGCTTGATATTGTTGTTTTATTTTTTTTACAATGATCTCAACATCACCATAAACTATCAAATGTTTGATTTTAAATTTTCTTGCAGCTTCTAATCCTAAAACTAAAGATTCATATTCACATACATTATTGGTATAATCAACATCCCATTGTAATATATAATAGAAAATAATAACATACTCATCACCTGGTGCCACAAATAAAACTCCAACTCCTGCTCCTTCATAGGATGAAGCTCAACATCACCATAAACTATCAAATGTTCGATTTTTAATATTCTTGTAGCTTCTAATACTAAAACTAAAGCTTCATATTCACATACATTATTGGTATAATCAACATCCCATTATAATATATAAGAGAAAGGAATACCATACTCATCACCTGGTGCCACAAATAAAACTCCATCTCTTGCTCCTTCGCAGGATGAAGCACCATCGAAGAACATTTTCCACATCCCTTCTCTAACATTTATATTTTCCTTGAAAAATTCTATTTTTTTATTTTCTTCTTATATACAGTCTTCAAAATCATTATCTATAGATAATATACAATTGCCTAAATCTTGATCAACAACATAGACTGGGTATTTATTGGGGTTTTGAGGGTCGCTTACAGTATACACCAGTCTAGTTTCTTTGCACAGTCAAGTAAATTGTCCACAAAAAAATGGAATTGTAGCATAGGTCATGTCTAGATGAACTGATCCTCCTAGCTTGGTGCCCCAAGATCTGGGTAGAAGAATGCCATACTTGAGAGGAACGTCAACAACAACCACATCCATAAGAATACTATTCATAGGAACCTGAGCAAGATTTACAACTAAATATTTAATCATACCCAGACACTTAACCTTTCTAGAATCAAATGAGTATAAATATTGATAAGGTCTGGTAATTTCAAGGCCCAATTTTTCCATGATAATCTTAGGCATTAAATTATGCGAAGATCCTGAGTCTAACATGCAATTGTGAAGTAAATGATCATGCACAATCAATTTAATATAGAAAGGAGAAACACAATCTTTATTGTTTTCAATGTGTGGTCCAAACATGATTGTAGGTTTCTCATCCTGCAAATTGATAGCATCAGCTTGAAATTCAACATCAGAAAAATTTATTGCTTTAGCAATTTGTTTTTTATAGATTGGGTTCCTAGCAAGTTCAACCAGAGGCATTGGAATTTTAATTTTATTAAGTTCATTTTCTAGATTGAAAGTTCCAATTGATTTTTCAATTTCCTTGGTCTGAACTTCTGTTTCTTTATTTTCTAGCTTCTTAGCCAGTACTACTTTCATTTCAACTTGCTTTATTTAGGTAGCTTGCGTTTAAGTTGATGGTTTTGTAAATGCTGCCTCATTTGCTTTGTTTCGTGATAAAATATTTTTTGGTGGAATATTTGTAGAAGTTTTTTCTCTTGGCCTCAAATCATATTTATGTTGAAGCTCGACCATTATTGAATCAACAAGACCTTTGTATGTAGAGTCTCCCAACTTGTTGATAGTTTCATCATCATTAAAAAGAGATTCCATATATAAGGATTTCTCATAATCCTGTTTGGTTAGGTGAGGCTCAAGATCATCATCGTTGAGGTTGTTTAGATCTTCATCTAATTGATCATAATCTTACTCCTCATCTCTCTGTATGAAATTCTCGGTTTTAAAAGGAGCTTGAATCTTTTGTTCCTCATTTTTTATTTGCCTTTGTTGTATATGAGGATTAGTATTTATCCTAAATTGATTTCTAACATATGGATCAAGTTTGGCTTGTTCCATTTCCATCCTAGAAATTTTGTTTGATAGATCTTTAATAATTATTTTCCATCTCATCCATTTTTTCCTCTACAGATTTTCCAGATCCATAGGGCCCTGCATGTTCTTTAAAACATTTGGGTTCTCTTGTTCCCATATCAACTTTAGTTTTAAACTTCCTAGATCCCATCATATTTTATTCAATATCTATAGCATCATCTTGCATCCCTGCTAAAGTAGTGGATCTTCTTTCTCTCAAAAGTAGAGCGAAATCAGAATCAAAAGCTCTTGCAAAATTGACTTTTGCAGCTAGTTGGGAAGGTTTAACTTTAGCCAGGATTTTGTGATAAAGATTATTAAAGCTTTGAATGAACTCTAGGACTAATTATGATGTCTTCTTTCTCAAGGCTCTAAATTCGGATAAGTAATAAAGATAATCCTTTTTCTCACCCCATTGCCTTATGAAGGAAGTTTCCAGATCATTATATGATGGTAGAGAACCTACTGGAAGTCCTCTGAACCAAGTTCTTACATGTCCTTAAAAATTTTGTACCAACAGTCTTGTGTAAACATCCTCATGCTCAACACCAAGAATATCAACAAATTGATCGAAAAAGGCTATATGTTTTGTTGTTGTTAAATCCCCTTCTCCCGTGAATTTAGGGAGGCTCTTCATGTAATTTTCAGGTAAATCATGTAGGACAAAAGGAAGAACTAAGGGCGCATATCTAGCAATGAAATTGGTAAAGAAGCTATGGGGTTGATATTGTACACCAATCCCTGCACCTCTGACACCTCCAGCACCAACACCTCCAACACCGGCCATTGAAAGTCTAGGAGACAAAATTCAAGGATTGAATAGGAGATTATCAAAAAGTTCAAACGATTGATCTACTGATATTTTGACTACTTCGGGGTGGTGTGAATGAAGTTTAGGAAAATTATCGTGAGGAGATGGAAGATCTACATGATGGGGGGAAAGGAAAACTTGGGCTTGGTTTCACATATTTACCAAATGTATAGATAGGAGAAGTAGTAGGTGATGAATCTAAGTATAAAAAATAATCTACAGGGTTTTTGGAAACGAAAACTTTTAATTCGGGAAAAAAAAGAATGAATTGTGTACTAATGATAGTAGGAATTGAAATGGATTCTTTGTTTTCACTGGTAAAGGTATCTATCAATGAAACAAGGATGGTTTGGTCAATCTCAAATTTTACTTTAGGAATAATTACTTCTGGAGTTTCTAGTTTAACTTCAGACTTACTTGTGGATGTTTCTACAGGATGAACTTGTTTAAAAATTTCTTTAAGACTTAGTTCTTTAGAGGGAATATTAACATTAAATTGAATAATTCTAGGTTGATAGACCTTACCTGTTGATGCAAAAGTTTTTCTAATATATCCCTTCGGTTTCAACAAATTTTCGGTATCTGAAACTGGCGTAGTCTACTTTTCATCTAGGTTTTTCCAAGTATTCTTTCGACCAAAGGCCATCCTTGCCTACAATGGAGTTGTCAGGTGAAAAATGAACCTTTTCACGTATTCAATCTTTGTTCACCATCAAATACCAAAATTTAACTTTATCATTCTCCCAGGGAAAAATGATTTCATTTCTCCATCCCCGACAACAACGCCAAAAAGATGTTGTTCCTGAGATTGATTCTAAGTCTCAAAGAATAATGCCAGGCATCAAAGATTTTAAATGAAATGTTTTTATGAGTGTTTTTTTCTACCTTCAGTTTTCTGAGAAATAATATTTAAATGGAATTAGTGATAAGACAGTACAGAGGTTGTATCTCGTTATTTGAGTCACAATTATAATGTCAAATGATGTAGAAATTATTTACAAAATTGTTAAAACAAATTCAGGTATCAATTACACATAAGTCTCACCTTGTTTACAGTAGGAGAAAAGTAGAAGATGCACCCTTGAAAGGAGATAAAAATGTAGTAATTCACACAGGTCACGGTTCTTGTTTTACTCACAGTAATAACAAAGGAAAAGATGTTACTGAATGAACTTCTGATATATTATGATCACAATAGATGTAGTACTAAATTGTAATCATTCACTCTTCTAGAACTACAAAAATAAATTCAGAGAGATGGAAACATAGAGGAAACACATAAATCAAATTGAACGAAACTTAGAATATCTTTCTGCACGTGTATTGATATTCAAAAAAGTTTTCTCTTTTACATTCCGCAAGAAGCATTGTTGGCCCTCAAACAAGTTTTGAGAGATCCTTGGTCAAGTTTGACCATTTTGGACTTCTACAGCCTGTCGAAGGCGGAGCGCAAGACAAAGTAGAGATCGCGGGATCTTGGCCCCTTTTTGAGATTTGGGAATATGTAATGGGTATGGGAATGTTAGCCCATGTGTTTACCCATGCTTAGGCCTATTTTGTAATATATAAATAGATGTCTAGGCAATGTAAGAAGAGGGGGGTGAAGAGGCATCTATGTTATGTTGTGCTAAGTGCAAGTGTGGCTTGTAAATGCTTTGTGCATACTATGAGAGACTTGCAGAGCTAAGTGCAAGTGGTTGTAACAAACTGTGAAGGGATTTGTGTTGTAACACAAGGAAGGAGGATCTAGTGAGGTGTGCAGATCTCCTGTCCTATGCAGAGTAAGAATTTTGTGGCTCTGTGCATGTATATAATTGAAGAAGCTAATAAAGAAGTAGAGTTGGTGGATGTAGCCCCAGGGTGGGGGTGAACCACGTATATGTTGTGTTTCTCTTCTTTGTGCAATGTGTTGGTGTACTTATGTGTTATCTACTAAGTGATTGGCATAGATATATAGATAGATCTGTTTATACTTTGTGCTCATGATGAATCTGGATGCTAGATCTGACCTCTATGGACTTGCTTAGTGCTTGAATCTGCTAGATCTGATCTAATTCCTTAGGCTAAGTGCTCATATACATTAGATATGAGTGAATGTTGTGATGCTCTGTTTTATCTGCTGAGTAGATATTGGTTAAATATTGATGAAGGTTTAAATACTAGAATCACATATCTGTGTCTCAACTTAGGTTGCAGACATCTAAGTCCTGCAACCACCCCTTCCTCTACCTCGGGTGAGACTTCATATTCTTCACAGGTGTTTCCTAAAGGGTTGGTATTTAGGGTTTTGTTGGTGCGTTGTTGTAGCGTTGAACCCTGGGTCTGCCCCTGTGCCAACAAATGGTTTCGTTGCCAGGACTGAAACTGTGATTGCTGGGAACTGAGGAAGAAGAAGCTTTGTGCAAATATTCCACCTGAAACTGAGAAAGATTTGTGCATAGATCTGTTGCCCTATTGTGCAACATTCTACTTGACTTGTGAAGCTCTGTGCCAAGAAAAGAGGTCAGATCTGAAGAAAAGAGGTAAGATATGCAAGCTTTGTGCTCTGATAAAGGTAAGAATAGTGAAAATTTCTAGATGTGAAAGCTTCGTTCTCTGATAAAGGTAAGAATAGTGAAAAGTTCTAGATCTGAAATATTTGTGCTCTGTATAAGTAAGACAAGTGGACAATTTTGTTTCTAAAGCATGGATCTAGGTATGTTTGATAGATTCTATTCTAGCTCGAAAACTAGGGCACTGGTATATGAAAGAAGGTTTGACATGAGTAGATCTAATAAAAATAGTGAAAGATATGTTATACCTAGGCATATAAATAACATTTGGACTAACAAATGGATGCAGGATCCTAGAAAGAATTTTTTGCAAGTTAGCTCCTATGATCCTAGTGCGAAGTACAAAAAGGGTTGGGGATAGGTTAAAAGAAAGAGAGGATTAACCCTATGTCACAGTTGCAGAAAACCAGGACATCTTGCTAAGGAATGCCCTAGGAGAAGACCTAGTTGTCTTTGTTATAAATCTATGGACCATGAAGTATTGGATTGCCCTAAAATGATTGCTAAAATTGAAAGAATGAATCTGAACCAAGAAACCCTAAGGCAGATCCAGAAACTAAGATTATGGAAGAATACCAAAAAGAATCAGAGAAAGTATTGTTACAGATGAGAGAAACCCTGAATGACCACTTACATGTCAGATTATCAAAGATATTCAAAGAAAAAGATTGCGTTGAAGCAAGATTAGGAGACTTCGACGTTGACTATGTTCTGGATGAGGAAACACAGGTGAATGTTATGCCAGAAAGAACCTGGGAACTTTTAGGAAAGCCTGCTATGGTTCCTTCACTAGGAGGAATATGATTATTCAAAGGAAAACTGATAACCCTATGTGGGAAACTCACTCAAATACCTATGAATGTCAATGGAACTTCGACAGAAGAAGATTTTGAGATCATTGAATTTATTGAGGACAACGCTCCATTTACCATGTTACTAGGAAGACCTTGGATTGAAAAAGATCAAGCTAGAAGGAAGGAAGAAGAAGACTTAGAGCAGAAGAAGCAAGAGTTAAAATATTTTATAACTAAAAGGATCGCACACTTGATTGAAGAACAAGAGAACATATCACAACTATTTAACAACAACGACGTAGATATCAAAGTTGCAAGAACACTAGAGGATCCACAGAAGACTGAAATACCTATCCCAGATAAAAAAGAATTATTACCCTTGAATCCCAGGAAAGAATCTCAATAGTGCGAAGTCACAATGTCAAAAGAAGATAAGAATCAGAATGGGAAAAGGAATACCGAGACGAAGCTCACTGGAAAGAAGGCTAGAAAACTAAATAAGAAGAGAGCTAAGATCTAAAAGTTGTAGAAACATCCAGAAGGAACCTCGCAGAAGGAAAATTTGCAAAATTGGAGCTTCGTCAGGATATCAGCACAACGATACTTGGCACTTCGCTATGGAAAATCAATATAGTCGTTGGGGACATTATATCTTTTAGACCAACACTCCAAATAGGTAGAAAGGAATTTATGACCAGACAGTTCACCATCAGACCATTGGGACCACGCCATAACAGAGTTCGGGAAGGCTTCATACCCGTTGCAAGCGACCCGTTTTTGAGTTACCTATTTATCCCATCGCACCATGCACTGAGAACACTTTTTCTAACCAAGAATTTGAGCCCGCAGACCAATTTTATCTTGCATAGTGATCATTGCATTGTTTCCATCTATTCCATTACAGTGTCTAAGTTAATCTGAACCCGATCTAGTTATGTTGGGCCCCAACAACTCCCCCTAAATGTTTTACAAAATTTAAAGGGCCCCGTTAGAATCTTGATAATTATAATGAGCTACAGAATCAACCTTATCAAATAGTTCCATACCTTGGCTTGCTTTGAGACAAACTTAAGACATTCACTATAGTATGAGACATTCATTACAAGAGTATATGTCAAAAGTTAGAAACGAACATAAAAATCTCAATTTAAACAAAAACGTTAATTTTTATCAAATGTTTACTTTTGTTTAAATTATGATTACGTGTTCATTCTTTTCCTCATTAGCAAGTTTGACTATTTTGAACAATGTGTTCAATACTTCATCAAATAATATCTTGGTTGATTTCTCATTTTCATGAAATCATTTGGTGATATTAATTAATTAAATTCTTTTTTCTTTGCATCTCATTTCAAAATAATAATAATCAAAGAATTATCTATCATTTGTTTGAAAAACTAAAATTAATATTTTTTCTCCATTAACTTGAAACTTCTAGATCATATTTGAAAACAAATTATAAACAATGTTTGTTTACAAGTTATAGTTAGTTTAAATTCATTTTTTACTTTTCTAGATTTTGTTTTATTCACAATTTTTAGGTTATTAATTTAGGTTTCTTTTTGTTTCACATGTTTCTATTATCAAATATTTGATACAGATCTGATCATAGCTTGATTTTATTATCCAAATACGTTCAAGATGATTGATCCAAAAATAATTTTGGATTGCTACAAATAATTTTATGAGCAACAACAGATAAAATTTGGAAAGGCGTCAAAATCAAACATGTGATTTTGCAAAACTAATTGCAGACAAACTATGAGGAATTTGAAGAAACGGTTGAAAACCCAGAACCAAAATGGACCCATTTACCTTCCGCATTGAGATTTTCCCCAAAAAATGCATGATTTGAGAGATATTTGGGTCTCTTTTAGAGACAAATTTCAGGTGGCGGGAATTAATATTGACGCCCAGACTGCTTGTTCATTTTTATAAATATATGAGAAAGATTAGAGCCAAAGGGATCCAAGAATTGGAGAGAAGGATTTTAATCCTTTCTCTTTTGTATATTATTGCTTTTGTAAACTTTTTATTTCTTTTCAAATGGAGTAATGGATGGCTGGAATCTTTGGGAGAATGGACGAATATTTTCAAAGAAGAATATGGAATTCCAGGTTGCTTAATGGTTTTTGTCCTGTAAGTAAAATGGTTTTATTTTCATTATAATATATTCATATTCTTTGAATAATTGATTATGCATTTATTTAAATAGCTTTAGTATTTTTTATCAATACATGGTTAATTATTATCATTTATGTATTAATTTTTCCAATCTTTAAAGTCTATTATCCAAACAATTTCTTCCAGGACTACAGAATGGACAAGTGATTCCAAAAACTTAATAGAACGGTATATATGCATTTTGGCTTTAGCCTTTTGTTTATAATGTTGATATTTATGTTTTTTTAATCATGTTACATGTGCAGGTCTGATATCTTTAGATTAAATGATCTGTGATGTGTAGGAGGCTTATATTATAAATACCATCTATCATTTGCTCCTCAAAATACAAATGTTGTGATTATATCTTTGATTTAAATAATGAGATTTATCTTTGAATTTTAAATTGAATGATAAAATGCATAGATTGCTTCCAGATTTATCTTGCTGTAATCATGTATAATTATGAGATCACAGGTATATGTTTGTGTTTCATTTTCTGTCATTAAAACCTAAGCTGCCAATACATGTTCTAAATTTATTTAGAACAGTAATAGGGTTCATTGCAGATTTCTCTCCTGGACATGGCAGTTGGATGTTCACCACTCATGCAGATGCTTGGATACACCTCACTAATTCATTGACATGATAGATCCTTTGTATTTTTATGTCATTTGCATATTATTGAAACTACAATGTAAGGTTCAACTTTGACTATCCAGATGTTCATATTTCATTAACTTTTTTTTGTAAGATTCTTTAAATTTATAAAAGAAAAACAATAAATATTTTTGTGTGCTTTCTTTATCTGCTTCCTAGAAGCAATCATTTTTCACATCGATTTTCGTAAGTTTCGATTAAAACTTGCATCTTGTAAATCATGTAAATAAACAAGACTTGTATATATTCTGCTTAAATACAACTACTATAGTTACATTTGAACATATGTACATATATATAGTGTGTTTAGTAATTACTTAGTTATTTCTCTCTTTTATTCATTTCTTTTAGAATTCTTAGATTGGATAACGGAGCCATTAAACCCGTCAGAATGAGTTACACCAAACGACTTGGGTTATTTAGACAACCCTGGACTGGAATCATTCTTCCAGTTGATGGATGGTCAATTTTGCCCGTCAACAAGTTAATCCCGAGCACATATGTCTGAGGAGCTCAACGCAGTCAAAGAATCTGTGATAGAAGTAATCCTCGACCTGATGAATGAAAGAGTCATGTCAGAGAGAGGATTATTTGTAGGTGTACAGGATTCATCCACAAGAATAGTGCAAGCATCTCCGTCGACTGCTCGCGGAGCCAGACCATCTCGTCCATCAGATGAAAATCGAACCAAGCACAAGGATGATCTTGAAAATGCCAAATTGAACCCGAATATATTACCCACATACATACCAGCTCTGAGAGTCATAGTAAATCGAGATAGAGTGCCCAGATATTTTGAGTACACCTTGGTCACTGCGAACCTCCCTAAGGGGATCCATGTAGTTCGAGCAGGCCAAGACAAGATTGCAATGTTGAAGTTCAACGATTTCAAACTCGGCGACCAAAAATTCTATAACATGCTCTCCCCTCATAAGTACCTAAATAGAATGAAGGGGAAGAATTCAAAGATAATCCCCCAGACGTGGACCCATAACCTCATACAGTCCACCCGGCTGAACGTCCTGAAGATCCCACACTTTGGAAGACACCAGGAGGTCAATGTCTGTGTCAAGCTATTGCTTTCTTGTTACCATGGTGACTATTTGTGGCTAGATCATTGTATCACAGTTGATCTAACGTTGATCAATCAGATCAAAAGGTTGAGTATGCAGGGACCTGATCCACAGGATTTTTATCCAGGAAAATCCATGGATCATGCTCTAGACAGAGGATCAAGGACACCTACAGCGATGTAGAGAAGGGGACTTGAGGATACAAGGTAGCTTCTATCCAGAGTGGCGCAGTTCACCTCACCTGTCAGTTGATTGCATGGAATTTAGTAAGAAAGAACCAACCTACGCAAGTCATCAGCTTTGTAGTCTACCTCGTAGGGAAGTGCGCGGAAGGCTTACAGATGAACTGGGTGAAGTACCTGGTGAATCAGTTGGAACTAGATTGCATAGAAGCACAAGATCAAGGTTACGAATTCTATTTTAGGGATTTTGATCCTTATCGCATTCATCACCTGGGAGATGTCGGAAGGTGCAACCTTCCCCGACATCGATCCATTTGAGCCGCTAGCCGCGAAGTTGAGTACACTTTGGTATTCCAGAGATATGAACAAACAATGGTAGTCAAATGTTGTTTTTCATACCTACTACGATCAACTGAAGAGAGACATCCAATCTGAGCCTCGCATGACTCTAAACACTCTACACCGGTTTCGACCTTTGATGAATTTCAATGCAGATCAACATTTCATTTATATTACAGCGCAAGCCGATGAACATAAGAAACAACTTTAGTCCTACTACAAGATGACAAAGGAGGACCTGGAGGTGATTACTAAGGAATGGTTTGCTGAACTTCTTATCCCCGCTAACCCCACAGAGATATCTGACATCGACAACCCAGAAAATGTGCAGGATACACCTAGACCTAGCAGAACAAAGAATACCAAAGAGGTCCAAGGATTATAAAGTGCATCTGTGAAGACTTCTTCCATCTCACCAGAGCAAGGAGGTGATGGCGAAGAGTTAGGTGAAAAATAAGTTGAATAGAAGCAAGGAGACAAGGTTGATCCCCTAAAGAAGAGGAAGGGTTCACCTCTGAAACCTTCTTTCTGGAAGAAATCGAAAGCCTCCATGACCAAGATGGAGACTTTCCTCACCTCTGATGACTTTGACTTCCTCATAGCAACCCTGAACAATGCTTCACTGGAAATAGCAGAAAAACAAGAGGCCAACCCAACTCCGCCAATTAGTTGATATAGTGGAAGCTCGCCTTTGACGAGCACAAGAGGAAACAGAACAAGCCACCCAGGCTTTGATGCAAGTAAAAGGAGTACTTGTAGAACATCGTCGAGCTACAGAAAAGGAAAATATTTCCCTCCAAGCAAATTTCGATGAAGAAAAAACATAGATACAACAAGGAAAAGAACAGTTTCTCGCCAAGCAAATCGAAGTAAAGGAAGCAGTAAACAAAACACTTCGCTCTGTGATATTCATATAAATAAAGGTAGAACATCGAGTTCCACAACAAGTAGATCATCTTGAAGAAGTGATCCAGCAACTACAACAACGCATCGCAGGCTTAGAACTACGCGTAGTTCCTGAGACCCCACAGGATGTGAAGGACCAAAGAGAAGCAACTACCAGGAGCGCAGTTGAGAGACTAAAGGCCCTTGCTATAGAATACAAGCAACTGAGTGATAGCAGTGCCCTAACATATGAGTGACTCATTGAGAGTCTAGAATTAAGAGCACTGGATTCACAGCTCCAAGAGGTGAAGTATCAAGTCGAAACGATACAGGCACAGTTGAATCTCCCGTCAGCTATGGAAAGAATGAAGATATATCAAGAGCAATGCACCGCCCAAAAATAGATTCACACTATTCAGAGAATATTTATGGAAGTAACTCAGAGACTCCAACCCGTACAAGATAAGGCCTACAAAATGTTCACAAAAGTTGAAGGCCGAGGAGCAGAACTAGAGCAAGTTGCTAATGCAGCTGAACAATGCCTGGAAGGACCTGTGAATGATGCAATCATCCAAGTGTTTGTTGAACAAGAGGTCATAGCATAGCAATTAGTCGAAGAAGCTCGAGCCAAGCTCGAGGCTTTCAAAGAAGAACTTCCTACATCAGAGTGACTTGGGACGAGTCACAGGTGAGTGTTGGGGGCTTGTTGGCCCTCGACCAAATTTTGAGAGATCCTTGGTCAAGTTTGACCATTTTGGACTTCGACAGCCTGTCTAAGGAGGAGCGCAAGATGAACTAGAGATCATGATATCTCGGCCCCTTTTTGGGTCTTTTTTGGGATTTTGGAATATGTAACGGGTATGGGAATGTCAACCCATGGGTTTACCCATGCTTAGGCCTATTTTGTAATATATAAATAGATGTCTAGGCAATGTAAGAAGAGGGGGTGAAGAGGCATCTATGTGATTTTTTTCTAAGTGCAAGTGTGTCTTGTAAATGCTTAGTGCATACTGTGAGAGACTTGCAGAGCTAAGTGCAAGTGGTTGTAACAGACTGTGAAGGGATTTGTGTTGTAATGCAAGGAAGGAGGATCTAGGGAGGTGCACAGATCTCCTATCCTACGCGGAGTAAGGCTTTCGTGGCTCTGTTCATGTATCTGATTGAAGAATCTAATAAATAAGAAGAGTTGGTGGACGTAGCCTCGGGGTGGGGGTGAACCACATATATGTTGTGTTGCTCTGCTTTGTGCGATGTGTTGGTGTACTTATGTGTTATCTGCTAAGTGATTGACATAGATAGATCTGTTTATAATGTGTTCTTAGGATGAATATGGATGCTAGATATGACCTCTATGGACTTTCTTAGTTCTTGAATCTACTAGATCTGATCTAATTCCTTATGCTAAGTTCTTAGATGCATTAGATCTGAGTGAATGTTGCGATGCTCTGTTTTATCTACGAAGTAGATATTGGTTAAATATTGATGAATATTTAAATACTAGAATCATATATATGTGTCCTAGCTAAGGTTGCAAACATTTGAGTCCTGCAACCACCCCTTCCTCTACCTCGGGTGAGACTTCATCTGCTTCGCAGGTGTTGTCGAAAGGGTCAGTAGTTAGGGTTTTTTTGGTGCATTGTTGTAGCGTTGAACCTTGGGTCTACCCCTGTGCCAACAATCATCCCTGAATAGATCTAAAATCTATCTATTTATACAAAAAATGTCTCAACTGAAAACCATTGGACTTCCCACAATATCTACCTAAAAATAGAATACAATCTGAATGAAATAACAACATGCAACTATTGTTGAGTTTTGATTTGATGTGTTGGCGCTTCATCTGTCCCTTCATTTTTCCGTAGATGCACTCACTTTCCTTTTTTCTTTAAACTGGGTATACATTTGGCGTATTTTCTTTGACTTTTGATTCCATTGCCATCTATCCCTTCAAATGCATTCACTGGGATAAAGAATTGCAATTGAAGATATGGGGGTGGTAATGGGACAAGTAGCTCAGCGTTGACTCGTTACAGGATGGCCAACTGTTACGGGGAAGAGTATTTTTTCATGAATAGGATGACGTGGGGAATTGTAGGTGGTATCGGGAGCATGGAGGGCATTGTGTATGTTCTTTCATTTTCTCCCCGCTACACTTTCTTTTATCTGTTCATTGAATTGGGTACACATGTCCATCAATGCTACCACAAATCTCGAAGGCTCAATATTTTCATTCAATTCAAAGGAAAACATATTCCTTTGTACTTGTGGCAGCCTCTCCTAGATCTTGTTTACTTCTTGGACTGTGATTTGATACTATAAACTTGGATTCACCAACAACTCATTGATTTTAAGTAAATCGATCTGGTTCATCTGTTGGATGGATGACTGAATATTTTCCTTGTTATTTCTGGAGCTCTGTTGGTTCATTTCTATTTCAATCTATCCCAATGAATCAGAGATATTATTTCCTTCAAATTCAATCAGTTTTCTTATTTACGGAAGATAATGCCTCTAGACAAGCCTCTTTTTCATCTCTGGCAAGTTTCTTTCCTTTTTCCAGATTTGTTTCCCAGGCTTTCAGGGCCATTTCGCCTTTTAGTTGTTCAGAATGTGAGGGAGGGATAAGACCAGGGATATTAGCTTTCTGCTTCCATATGATGACTTCT
Organism: Picea mariana; assembly: GCA_032191745.1. Taxonomy (NCBI): domain Eukaryota; kingdom Viridiplantae; phylum Streptophyta; class Pinopsida; order Pinales; family Pinaceae; genus Picea; species Picea mariana. The sequence continues at coordinate 49,002 of JASDQU010501407.1, read as the reverse complement.
TGAAACTTAGACCTGGCTACACATGCCTCTTTTTCCTTGACATAAATACTTTTCAGAGAAAGGTTTATTGCCTGATAGCATTTCTGAATAACATCTACTGTTTGATATAGCTCCTGCTGGGAAACTTCCATCTTCTCATTGATTTCTAATGCTTGTGTTTTGAAGGCAGTAATATCTATTGTAGTATTCTCTTTTAGACCCAATTTGGCATGTATCTGTTCAATCAAATTGTCCCACTGAGTGATCAAACCTTTGTTGGTCTATGAATTCTGGTAGAGAAGCTCAAGATTATCCTGTAATTGCCTCATTTGATGTTGATAACTAGCCCTGATTTGTTCAATGTTCCAATCCATCTTGCTTCTAATAGTATGTTCTATGCTATGTATCTCATTCTACAATTGCTCCACCAAGAGACATTTATGTTGCAGTTGTTCGGTTAAATTGTCCACTGACCATTGATTGGCAATGGAAAAATCCCCTAGTGAATTTGCAACTTCCTTTGCAAACTTAGGATCTTCTTGGTCTTTCCCATCATACACCAATCTTTTCCTTTTACTGACTACTCCATCCTTTTGGTGATATTCTCTTTTTACAATAGATTTTTGTTTCTTGCTGAAAAAGAAACTTGAGGGAGGCATCTCTTTAGGTAAGATAGCAGTAATATCACCAACATGAATGAGCTCTGAATTAGGATTTCCAAAACTGGTCTGTAAAGGGGTTTATGATGTGATAGTAGACATGATTATTGTGGAATTTTCCTGACCTGTTGTATATGGGGTGCCAACATGAGTAGTTGGCGTTGAATGAGGAACAACTTGTCCCTGATTCATGAAAGCTTCAAGCCGAGCTAATACTTGTGAATCATTTAGTCCTAATAGTGATGTTTTTATTTCTTGAAATAATGTTTATGGACTTTTTGGGACTTCTTCAACTTTGTGCTTAGTGGAGAAAATTGGTTTAGATCCTGTGGGTTTAGTTTCTTGGGAAGAAGGCATGGTTTTTTATTCTTCTTGCAATATCTTCGGTAAACTATTTCGTCTATGCTTTTGAAAGCAGAGGAAATGAGCCTGTTGGTCAGGGGGCGAGTCTGGAATCTTCTTTGAACTTCCTCATAAGATCTAACTCCCCTGAACATATCATCATAAGGAGAATCCTCATGGATGTATATTTTCATGTTAAATTGGGCCAAACGATTTTCCACTATCTCATGTGGATCATGATTCTTGAATTCAATGTCAACTAATTTGACATATTCCAAGGCTACAACCTCGACTTTAGAATGACCAAAATCTAACAATGTGAACATACCAACTTGAATGGGAAAAGTTGGCCAAACCTTTTTCTGAGCTACTTTCAATTCCTTGTTGATACCTCCTGCTATTGTTTGGTATGCCACTTCTTTGCATACCAACCTGTCAGGTAAAAATTGTGGAAGGGCATGAGGAGGAATATAACAACCAAATACTCTAATGTAGGAGAAATTCTCCTCAATGAACCAGTCTGCAAGTTTACCTAAGTTACCCATAATCTTTTCTGAAATCATGGGTGGCAGGTAGCCATAGATAGCTATGTGAATAGGTACCACTACATTGTGAGAGATTTCGTAAAATAAATCTTTGGCATTTTCTTCCCATAATTTGGAGTGGTAGAAATGTATTGGATCAAAACTAGCCGGGGTCCAACTCCATTACATCTGGTGGAATGGGGTCATGAAACAAATGAAATCCATAATATATGCTGACATGTAAAAAGGAATAGGTTTCCCTTTTGATTTTGACGATTGATACTCAACAATTTCCTTGGCCAAATTATCAGATAGCATTTTATCCCAATTGAAGGTATAAACCATAGTTACTTAATTCATTATGGCTACCCACTCAACTGAGAAATGCGTAGGGTTCTTTTTCCCAAACATACAACATAGAATCATGGATATATATAACATATAATCATCTAAGGACGTCGTGGCATACATACCATGAGCACCACCCTGAATTTTTTCGAATGTCCCCACCAGGTCTTGATTATATCATGACCATTTCTATTGTACTGAGTGCATTCTCTTCTCTCAAAATATAGAAGAAAATTTTCATTGTAAGTATATTTAGGTGTAGGGGAAAGCTTATACATTACTTGTAAATTCTCTAGTCGGAAAGAGCCGACAACGGTCTGCTGGTGGATGATGACGCTTCTGGTTTGGATGTCAATATGTTCCAAAGCCCACTTTATCATATCATTGTAGGGTATAATTATGGGTCATGCGAAAAATCTTATGCAGTTCTGATTGTGTTATCGTTCTGAGCTTGGCTAAAAATGAATCATCGTCTTCCTCAGGAGAGTCGTCTGGACAGTTAATAAGCTCATGCTCTAAGATATCAAAAAACTGCTTCCAAGACTTAATGGTGTCTGTAACTTGCGGAGTTGTGTCTGATAGAACATCTTCATTTGGATTGGAATCATCTCATGATGCATCAAGCTTCTTTGCATCTTTTCGTGGCACCATAATCCTCAAGAAACTAAAACTAGCCTGCCTGTAACAAGAGAAGTCTGTAAGCTTTTCACTAAATGAAAAACTGCTAATAGAAAATGGTAAAATAACTTTTAAATTCAAAGTGTTTTATTCATAAAGTCTATCGGTCTTCGTATAGATCTACTGATGAAGAATTTATTAGAAACTTAATGGAATTTATTACCTGGTGATTCACAATCTTTATTGAAATCATTAACCTTAATCAATCATAAATCTCATTAATACTTCGACGGTTCGATGTTCATAATTTTTGGATGTGACAGGATGGAAATCTCCCAAAGTCTGAAACTGTAGAGTGATTAATTAATACTTAATCACGATTAACCTAATTTATTAAATGTCGTATTAATCCTTTAAAACAATTTTTACTTTTTTTAATTACTTTGTCACTTTGATACTTCGGGGGTTTGTGAAATCAGTCTTTGTTAAAACTCCCAAAGGGAAATCTCCTGGAGTGACGTGGCAGAGATGATATCATTCTTGATGACATGTCAAGAAAAGAGAGGTGCCACGTGTCACTTGAAAATGTGTGAATTATCCGACGTAAATGTCAAAAATATGTGCCACATGTCAACCCAAGAAAATATTTTTAAAAGACACGTGTACTATGATGTGTCTGTAAGTCTTTTAGAATTTATCACGAGTGACTATCTTCGAGATTTCGTAGTTTCAGGGTTTTTTGTTGTTTTTTAGATCTGTTGGAATACCCAAAGCACGAAGCTCCTAAGCGACCATTAAAGACTTTCTTTAAAAACCCAAACAACTTCTAAACTTTGGAGATCATTAGGACCCTTCGATCAAATTGGAGTAACTCATCAACGATAGATATTGTAAGCGTCTTATTGATGAATAACAACCAAAATTAAAAGGCAACTAATTTTTATTTTATTTCTAAGAGGCAAAATCTAAAGTTCAAAAGCTCAAAATTATACGTGTTCTAACATCGACCATCATTTTTCCCTTATGACCTCACACATTAGGGGGCATCTGTTATAGCACAAAATTTGACACCTATGCATTTGTGTCATGGCCTAACCCTTTCCCTAAGATTTCTAGACATTTTCCAATATTTCCTCTCCAAAATCATTTAAAAAACATTCCTTATGAGCATATCCACGGGTTTCCCTAGTGCAACACACAAACATCCACAACTTTCCAGCTTGCAACCCACATATGCCCTCAAAAATCATAAAAAGGAAAATAATTCCATGTTTTCGGGAGGGTTTTTCAGTTGGAATCATTTCTTAACGTCCCCATGCCCCGTACACAACAAAATCCAACTCCCCGGACCTCTTGGGGAAGAGATAAAATAACCATAGAGGGATAAGGAGAGATCAAGTCCCTTGGTGCAAGGTTATGCTGCCAGTATCTAGCAAGACTCCCTTTCCTATAATCCTCTGAGCAACACTCCCTTTTATCTAGAAACTCCTTTTCCAACACCTCTTTCCTATCTATATGGATATAGGGTGTATCCTTATCCCTATTTGGGCCATCCAAGGAAGAGTATAGTGGTTGATTCGATGCTTGAGGGATTCTTGGAGGAGCCCGGATAGTTGGCTTCGAGGGGGTGCCAAAGGTGAGACAAGGTTGTAACTTACCTTTCTGATTTGGTGTTAATAGAAGAGTTTCTTTTCCCTCCTATCGTGTGTTCATTTTACATTTTTGATTTTTAAGTTTACTTTGAATATGATATATGACATGTATACTCTTTGATCATATAACTACCTTCATAACAACCCTCGTATTATATCTATTTTGCAAGTTGGTTCCAACAAAGGATCAAGAGCTCATTGAAAGAAAGGAGTGGGATCAGCGTCAAATGGGAGACTTAAGATGCATTATTTCTCCCTTTTCCCTTCCCTAACCTCTCCTAGTACAATAGTTATTCTTTCATTTTTGTGTGCTTGTCCTGGAGGGAAGATTTATTATATATTCTCTATATAGTATTGATCTACTGTGATTTTGACCCAAAATACGAGGGAAACATCCCATCAACAATTTGGTAATGGAGTTGATTTTGTAGGTGAATTACTAATGGATAAGATAATAAATTTAATGGATAGACTTCTCCAGCCCACTAATAACAATTTTATTTAAACCATGATTAACCCTTGATGAATTAGATGAATTCATGCTAAACCTTGCAAGGGAGCACATTGAATTAGTGGATTATGGAATTTTGATCTAAATAATGGAGGAAGACTTGTTGGGTTACACAAAAGAGGGGGAGGAAGCTCTGTTGGAGTCTATCTTCCATAATATAAATAAGCTTCTTGTCCAATGGAATAGGGCTAGGGTTTCAAACATACAAAAGGATGTGTGGTTTCTAGCATGTCCTCCTTCTTTGAAAACTTGTCACCCGCATAATTTCCATGGCGAGGGTGTCCCTCTTGAAACCTTTTATATAGATGATACTTTATAAGAGTAGGTCTTGTATTTGGCGAAGGAGTTGAATCAGGTTGTATTTTTTAGTATTAAGGATTCAAAAGGAATTAGAGTATGTAGCCCTAAGTCTATTAGTTTCTCATATCTCAACCAAGGTATTTCCATTGAGAAGGATCATAGGAATGTTGATGGTGGAGGTATTGGGTAACTCAATGTAAAAATATCATGGGAACTCCATCCTTCATTCAAGTCCTTGGTAGGAGGTTTTAGCAACCAAAATCATTGATCTTAGAGTGAATCAAGTCTCAAAGGTGGTATTTCGTTAGTGTGTTGCAAAGAAAGGAGTTGAGGTGTATGTTGATGCGGGCTTAAGGATAGGTAACTTGAGCATGGATGAATCGCTTGGAGGTCTCTATGGGAAAATACGAGGGATTTAATAATTTGTATCTAGAGTCACTTGTAGGAAGAAAAAATGTATAAGGATTGAAAGAGAGAAGGTGAAAATGGTTTTGGGTGAAGACATAACTATTGGAGAGGTGATGATTTGAGTGAGAAATATTTGATAGGAAAGTTCTATTGTAGGGATATTACTAACAAATCCTTGTGTAGTTGGGTTTATATGATCTAGGAAAAAAGGTTAGGGTATAGGCCTGGCTTTCATGTTTTAGCTCAATGTTGGGAAGTGTTCAATTGTAAGTTAGGGATAGATGTTGATAGGATTTTGAAGGATAATTGGTTTTTCAGTTCATATTTCTTGGCCCTCTAAATGTTGAATCCATTCTTCAACCCTAAAACATAAAAAAGAACTTCACAACTTATTTGGGTTCTTATATGATGGTTTTCATTAGAACTATGGATAAAAGATGTTTTGGAAGAAGTAGGAAATAGGCTAGGGACCTTCACTGATATGGAGGAGAACATATTCTCAAAAAATATATGAGTGGTAGTAAATATTCCGATGGAGATAAACATTTGGGAAGGGATTCTAGTATGGAAATCAAGATGGGAAAATGGAACTATAGTTAGGTTTTAGACTATTGGAAGAATACATTTATATACACAAGATTCCATGAGCATGGGAACCTGGTGAAGGATTTTCCTCATCACGAAGGGAAATGGAATGGATAAAATATTTAAATCCCTCTCAAGGTTAGGGGTTTATTGAAATAAATTTACTCATGATAGTTAATTTAGAGACATGATTATGTTTAATGGAGGACTTGATAGGAAAAGTAGGATCTATGAAGGACTTAAAGAGGAGGGAGACTCTAGTGCACATTGTAGAAGGTTCAATTGAGGAATAAATGGGAAGAGTGGAAGACAAGAATAGTGGGATGGAAAATCCTTCTTATTTGGTTTAGGACTACATAATTGTCAAAAGTTGGGATGTAGTTAAGGAGGAAGTAGATAAAATCTTGGAAGTGCAAGTTCAAGGTGAGTTTTAAACAATGATTCCTTCTCCTCCCCTCTTTGACTATGTTATTGAAATTAAGAATATTCTAAAAGAGAACCTAAGTCAAGCTTGTAATGCTAAGGCTAAGAAGGGGAGAGTCAGAAATTTTCCTTTGGATGTCTATGACAGTGTAAGTAAAATACCTTTAGAGGAAGCCTAATCCAAGGAAAATTAAACCTTTAAACTGGTGGAAGAAAATTCAGTTTTATTAGAAGTTAATGCATCAAAAGTTGTTCCACCATCTTTCATTTAGAATATGGTAAAGAATATCAAGAAGGTAAAATAGGGAGATATAAATTAAGATGTAGGAGAGGAGAGTGGAATTTGTAGGGGAGGGGATTCAAGGATTGTTGGTAGACATCGATTAGTATAGTGTTTTGTTAGAAAATCCTTTATATCCATAGAAAAAAAAGAGAGGAAAACAAAATATTGTAATGCAAACAACAAACCATCAAGGGTCCTCTTATAATAGGAAATCCCTTGGAAATGGTTACCCAATGATATTCCTTTCCTTAAATTCAAGAGGAGTAGGGGAATCCCATAATAAATTACCTCTCAAAAGTATCATTTCCTTAAATTAAAGAGTAGTGGAATCCCATAATAAATTACCTCTCAAAAGTTTGATGGCTCAATATAATCTAGAGATCATATTGATTCAACAAACTATGTGTGAAGGAGGGAAAGTAGAAGGTGTTTTAAAAACCTTTCTTAAAAACTGAATTTTTTTTATCCTTACACTCAAATGGTAAGTTTTCGTAATAGGGTGGAATAATTTTCTATCCTCGAAAAGCTTCTCTATCTTCATATTTATTCAAGATGAAAATAAGCCAGAGATCATCTTGATTCAAGAAACTATGTGTTAAAGAGGGAAAATAGAAGGAATTTTAAAATCCTTTCTTAAATATTGAAATTTTTGTACACTCAAATGGTAAGTTTGCAGGGCTTGTAATAGGGTGGAATAAATCTCTATCCTTGAAAATATTCTCTATTTTCAATATAGGATTTATTACAAAAGTTGGATTCACATAATTAATGAATACCTTTACAAATATTTAATTGTATGGTCCTTATGCAGATAAAAAGTCTTTTTGGGATAATATTTTTTACAAAATTTACTCAAAAAATGTAATATAATTTTGGGTGGGGATCCAAATATTACCACCAAAAATGGAGGGGTGTGGTGATATAATGTAGGAAATATCCGTTGGAAAAGTATTTTTCACATAAGTCAGATATATGGGCCTATGTGATGTTCTACCCTTAAAACTAGTTCCAACTTGGAGGAACTCAAGGATTGGAGAGGAAGGAGTTTTTAAATGATTGGATAATAAGTTATTAGTGGTAGAAAAGGTTATGGAGGAAGTAGATATAATCAATTATTGGTGGAAGAAGGGGTGCTTTAGACCACCTCCCTATTATTCTAGAAATCGTGAAAGATGAAAATAAATACCTAGGCCTTTCGAGTTTAACCCTAAATGGATGGAGAATCAAGGGTTTAGGAGTTTTGTTGTACAAAAATAGAAAAATTATGATCCCACAAGTGGAAGTTCAAATATGTGTAATTTATAGAGTATAGAATTAGTAAAAAGGTGACACAAACTAAGCAAAACAAAATTATCTAAATTCCCAAAAAGAGTTACTCGAAGTTGAGGTTATCTTAGTTATTTTGTTCAAAAACATAGGGTATTCCAACAGAGGACGAACACCTTTAGTAACCACTCACACAACCAAATTAGAGATCAACACACTAATTTTTTTATGTGGTAAAACCTTAATGGGGAAACAACCATGGTCCCAACCAATGTGGCCACTGGAGGTAATTTACTAATGCAAAAGAAAAAACATCACAGAGAGTTTCTCGCAATTGATCATCAACAAATGACCCTCCATGCTCAATAAGTAGAGATAATGGACCAATGAGGTGTTAATCCATGGATCAACGTAGCATTAGGATCGAGGAGAATATGAGCCATTAGATCACTCTATGTCAGGAACATAACATGACCGTTGGATTACAAATGCATACTAAAGAAACACACTAAGAAACACACTTTAACCAAACAACACAATAGAAGAAGTTGATCTTAACTAAATCCCAAGTTTCTAAAGATTCTAATATATCCCCTTAAGAACAACTTGGGATAGGATTGAAGGATTTACAAAGGTGACACAATAGGAGAAGGAAAGAGGCATTAGAGCTTATCCCCCTTTAATGACAACTTCCATGAATTCCTAACATAGATAAAAAATTTGAAAACTTTTCTTTTCTAAGAGACTTTGTGAAAATGTCTACAACTTGATCTTCTATAGGGAAATAAAACTTCAATAACTTGATAATGAATGAGCTTTCTGATAAAGTGCATGTGTAGCTCGATGTGTTTTTTGTATTTATTTTGAACTGGATCTTTGGCGAGCTTGATGGCACTATGATTGTCGCACTAGAGGGTGGTTGGATGCTACTGTTGGAATACAAACTCTAAAAAGGATCTATCGAAGCCACAAGGCTTCTTGAATTTCATTAAGCATTGTTTGATACTCTATTTCTATTGAACGAAGAGAAACGACATGTTGTTTCTCACAAGCCCAAGTGACAGGTTGAGAACCAAGGATGAAAATGTAACCTGCAATAGAATTTCTATCATTAGGGTCACCAACCCAATTTGAATTAGTGAAACCAACCAAAAAAAGAGTCCCCTTTGAACTATAATGTATCCCAAACTGAACTATAACCTAGACATACTGAAGTATCCTTTTAGTTTCTTTCCAATGGATTTGATGGGGTGTTTGCATATACTAGGAAACAAGACCAAAGACAAATGAAATATCAAGATGGGTATGAGTAAAATATAATATGCTACCAACTAAATGATGGTACAAAGTGGAATCAACTTTGGGAGTAGTACAAGTAGCAACAAGTTTGACTCCAAAGTGGAAGGGAGAAGGGTTTGGTTTAGAATAATCCATGTGAAATCACTGAACAAGGTCATACTCATACTTAGACTAGGAAAGCAAAATTCCTTCCTTGGTCTGCAATACTTGAAGGCTAAGGAAATAATGCAAATAGCCTAAGTTTGTTATTTCAAATTTATTTTTAAGGTTGGATTTCACATGGGTTAAAAGTATAAGGTCACTACCAATTAGGATAAGTTCAATCAACATAAAGAACACATATTATGAGATGGATTCCTACTTTCTTGGTATAGACATTAGGGTAAAAATGACATCTAGAAAAGTCAGTGTCAAGAATAAAGCTGTCCATTTTGTCATACCAAGCTCAAGGACCTTATCTAAGACCATAAATAAATTTCTTAAGGTGAAAAATAAGGCTAGAGTCGTTCTGGACATAGTCAGGAGGTTGTTCGATGTATATTTATTCTTGCAAATACCCATGCAAGAAGGTGGATTTAACATCCATCTGATGGACCTCCCATTTATGTGAGGTAGAAAGGGATAAAATAAGGTGGATAGAATTCAATTTGGCTATGAGAGAAAATGTTTCATTATAGTCAATTCCTTCAACTTTAGATGACCCTTTAGCAACTAACTGGGCCTTGTGTATTTCAAAACTTCCATATGATGCATACTTAGTTATATACACCCATTTACATATGAAAATTTTTCCTCCTTTCAGAAGAGGTACAAGATCCCAATTATCATTCACCATTAAAGGAAGATACTCTTCATTCATTGTTGTGTCCCAATCTGAATGACTTGAAGCTTCTGCAGATGTGTTTGGATCACGAGTCTCTGAAACTTGAGTGAAAAGAGAAGAGGCTTGTTGGAACTATGAACATGTTTACTCTGATATGAAGGATCACCGACAAGATCACTGGTTGCTTCTCATGTTGAACAAACCCATATGGGAAGTGGTGGTTCTAGTGCAGGTTCATGTTCAATGGAATCATGTTGAGGAAGGTGAGTAAGTGGAGATGGATTCTCATCCTCATTTTCATCATCTGAAGAAGAAGAAACCAAAATAGGAATAGTAGATGGCACAAGCGTCGAAGATGGACCATAGGACAAAGATGGCACAAACGTCGAATGAGGCTTGCAAGCCAAGAGATTTTCATCAAATTTAACATCTCTTCTAATAATAATTTCATTGGAATGAGGTTGAATAAGTCTGTAACCTTTTAAATCTTAAGAATATTTAACAAAAATACACTTCTCACTTTTAGGATGTAAAGTTGTCCTTTTCTTATCAGGAATGTGAGCCAATGATACACTACCAAATACACAAAAGTGGCTTACATCTAAATTAATTTTATTCCATGCTTCTTTCGATGTTGTATTTTTTAGAGCCATGTGGGAATGCGATTTACTATGTAATTTGCACACTTGATGGATTCTGCCCAATAATGAAGACTTAATCCTTTAGATTGGATCATACAATTAGCCATTTCCTTTAATGTGTGATTCTTTCTTTCAGGAACACCATTTTGTTGTGTTGTATATGGAATAGTAAGTTTCATTTGAATTCCCTATGCAATGTAGTAACTTTCAAATTTATTGTTCACATATTCACCTCCATTATCTGTTCTTAACCTTTGAAGTTGTGGTGCAAACCCCCTGCCCTTGGGCCTGAGATCCGCACAGGATCTTCTCTAAACCTCGACAAGGGTTAACTGAACTCCTTGTTTAACCCCGTAAAGGATTTCAGGTCTCGCGAGTTGGAAAATTTGAATACAATGCCACAGACCTTGGCAATAGCTGAAACACAAAATTGTGAATGGGCTTAAGGTATAAGCCCCCTCTTCAGCCCCTTTTTCAATATGACCACAACCAAGCCTTAACACCAGCACCTTTCGCAACTCACAACTTGGAGTGCCAACCTCTCATACTCTTCCCTTGCGAATCCTCGAAACGTGATAAGTCAACGAAGGTTGACTCTACCCAAAGCTTCGGTCGCACGCCACCTGTCACCTCTGCTTACTCCGCTTATAGAGTGGGTCCTTGCCACCTATCCACATGGATTTTCTGGATTTCACAACTCGAGCGAACAACCAACAATTGTTCCTCTTCCTCTATGGATCCCCGACTCTGAAATCGTACCTTCGATGAGATCGACGACTGTGTGCCTCCCTCGATCCAATGGCCCTGGCTGTATCGGGATTTCACAAACCAGGAGTTCGCAACTCTCGAGTCCAACCTTGAACTACTCCACCTCTCGATCCTTGATATGGCGAATTCACATATGAGATCAACAGTCCTCATTGATCTGGATCTAACAGTCACTACTCCACCTGAGATTATGGGTGTTGAAAGACTCTCGGTCTTAATCCCTCTGTTGCATGAATGATTTTAGGGGCTAAATTTCGCTCATGGGATAATTTTCCATTCTTTTTCCAAAAACGAGATTCTCTATTTTAAAAATGATTCGCCCAAAATTCTATAGGATAAAACTATTTTACCTTAAAAATGGCCAAAATTTTATTAAAAACTATATAAAATCCTTAGAAATTTGAATATTTTTACAAAACTATCGCCAAACATTTATAGTTGGCATATGAAGGATTAGTAAGATTCGCCAAGGTTTCTACATTTTAAAATAAATTTCCATTCTTAAAATCATCCCTGCTCTATTGGTCTATCAGATCCAATGGCCTATGGAACTTCAGCACTTCTCCTTGAAGCGATTCCACCATTCGTTTCAACTTCACAAGGTTTTCTTGCCAAATGATGTGGCGTCCTCCCTCCTGAACTTAACTTCTATGAAACGATTTCAACCTCCGCCTCCCTTTGAACTTCTCAAAGGTTCTATCCCTTCTGATCTTTCGTTTACGAATCCAAGGCTTCCAAAAGGGTTCTTGCACGTGCTCCTTACGGAAAATTTTCAAATAACCTCAGGTTATTTGGACCTGCGATTATGTGCACTCTTTTTAACAACAATCTCTGAATCTCCCTCTTGATTTGGTAAAATACTAGACCTCGCTCAACCTACACACGCCTTGCATAGCTCTGTACTCTGCTAGCACTCTTGCCTGTAAAGACACAAATTTGAATCTCCTCTGAGAGTTCTGAGATAAAACTCAGAGCCTGGTCGACGCACTCCTTGCAGACCCTCCACTGCACTCTTTGCAGGAGTTCTCAGAAAGAGAAACAACTGAAACTCATTCTCCCCTTATCCAGAATTCAAACATTCAACATAGAATTCTAGAGCCTATATACACACATAACATTGAAAGAAAATGCATACAGAGAATGAAAACAAGTCTGCAACATACCATTTAACAGGTGGTTCCACAACAATAACAAACACATGGATTGGAATCAAAGATTTCTTCTATTAATTCCAGTTCTCCTGTACATGGTAAACATCAACTAAGAATACATAAAATTATCTGTTCTCCTCTGTGCAGCTCTACAACTTACGAATTCTGAATAATGTTACTATGATACAAGGGTTGAGAGTGTCTATCATCCGTTTTCCCTCCTATTCTCCTAAACTGTCTAATATATTAAATTAAATCTACCTACTTGCATTAAACACACATAAATGCCTATTACATCCGGCGGATAGGAACATACGCTCCAAAATCAATTTGGATCTTCAGATATAAATGCAAATGCACTTTCCTCCCATCCATTACATTAATGTTTCAAATTTTGAAATTCACAATGTTTCCACAAAAACGTATTTAATTGCATTTGTGCGTCCAACTGTCTCCTTGGTTTTAGGCACGCACTTGGGCTTTATACGATGCTCCTGCATCATACTCCCATGCTTGAAAAATTTCATGAACTCTCGTTCATGAGCTCTTGTGCGATCTGACCATGCTTTTGAATTGTTTCTTCATCCTCCCAACTGGCATCTTCAACTGGATGTCCTTTCCACTTGACCAAGTATTCAAAATACTCTTTTCTCCTGGTCTTTCTGCTAATCCTCTTGTCAATTATGCTTTCCATSTGTGRCTTTTCARCTATAGGMWTTTKTTTYKTCCATKKAATYTYTTCYTGTTCACTCTTCTKCTCCWSCTTCTTCAKCTYKRTAAGGGTACAARTMYGYGACATTGAATATSGGTGAGATTCTGACCCCATYRKGTAATTCAATCTCATAYGCRTTTGCCCCAAATTTTCTTATGACCTTGCACGGTCCAATTTTCTTCATCTTCAGCTTGTTGTATGTTCCCCTTGGGAACCTTTCCTTCCTCAAATGCACAAGAATCAAATCACCAACTTCAAATTGAAGTTCTCGCCTGTGTTGATCTGCTCTACGCTTGTACTCTTGATTTGAAGTCTGCAATCACTCCTTGATTCTTCCATGAAGCTCCTTCATTCCTTCTGCAAAGTCCTCTGCACTAGCACTCCAGAATTCATCTTGTTCTGAATCTTTCAATTTAGAGACTCCCCTTGGCTGCATTCCATATACAATTTGGAATGGACTCTGCCCTGTTATTTTATTGAGTGAATCATTGTAAGCGAATTCCACCTGTGACAAAATGTGATCCCATTGACTATGGTGTTCAGTCACTAAGCTCCTTAAATAATCTCCCAAGCTTCTGTTCACAACCTCTATCTGCCCATCCATCTGAGGATGATACGTTGAGCTAAAAGACAAGTTTGTCCCCAGCTTATTCCATAAGGTCCTCCAGAAATTTCATACGAACTTAGTATCTTGGTCATAAACGATACTCCTTAGCAAGCTGTGAAGTCTAACGACTTCCTTGAAAAACAGGTTCGCAAAATGAATTGCGTCACTGGTTTTATGGCATGGTATGAAATGTGCCATATTTGAAAATATGTCTACCACTACAAAGATTAAATCACATCCCCTCTGTGTCCTTGGTATTCCTAATATGAAATCCATGCTTACTGTGTCCCACGGCCTTTCGGGTATGGGTAATGGTTGATACAACCCTGCGTTTGGCCTTTCTCCCTTCGTGTGCTGACAAATTCTGCACCTGTCCACAAATTTGTTCACATATATCCTCATCCCTGGCTAGTAATATGAGTCATTCAACTTTGAGATTGTTTTTTCATGACCGAAGTGTCCGACCAATCCTCCATTGTGCTTTTCTTTCAGCAAGTTCTCCCTCATGGAGCATTTCGAAATACATAGTTGATTTCCCCTGAACAATAGTCCATCCTGGATCATGTACTCTGTCCATTGGCTTCTATCCCTAAGAATTCGATTCTCAGACACCTCATATGCCTCTTTGAAATCTGGATCATCCCCGTACATTTCTTTGAGGTTATCAAAACCCAAAGTCTTAACTCTAAATTCTTGCATAAGAAAACATTTCCTGCCCAAAGCGTCAACAACTTTGTTAGCAGTTCCAGAAATATGCTTAGTCACAAAAGTAAAATTTTGCATGTATTCAACCCATTTAGCATGATTTTGGTTCAAGTTCTCTTGTCGAGTCATGAATTGCAAAGTGTGATTATCACTGTACAAAACGAACTCTTTTGGAACCAAATAGTGCCTCCATTTCTTCAGCGCTTGTATGACCGCGTAGAATTATTTGTCATACGTGGAGTACTTAATCTTTGCTTCATTCATTTTTTCACTGAAATACGCGACCGTCCTGTTGTCTTGGCTTAATACCACTCCAATGGAAAATCCACTCGCGTCACACCTGACCTGGAATGTCTTGCTGAAATCTGGAAAAACCAGAATTGGTTGCCCAATGATCTTCTTCTTCAGCAGGTTGAAGCTCTTCTCCGCTTCCTCCGTCCAATGAAAAGATTTATGTCTTTTCTTCACCGTATCCATCATTGGTGCACCAATTCCACTGAAGTTTCAGATGAATTTCCTGTAGAAGCTAGCCAAACCATGGAAGCTCCGAACTTCAAACACGTTCTTCGGCGATCGCTAATCCTTAATTGCCTTTATCTTTTCCGGATCCATTTTCAATTCATTTGTAGAGATAACAAAACCCAAATAAATGAGTTTTGTCCTTATAAATGATGATTTCTTCATGTTGATCATCAATTTCTCTTGTTGTAACCTCCTCATCACTCCAGCTAAATGATTCAAGTGCTCTACTTCAGTTTTGCTGAAAATTAATATATCATCAAGATATACAATGACGAATTTCCCAATGAAATCCTTCAGGACTTCGTTCATTAACCTCATGAAAGTACTGGGTGCATTCATCAAGCCAAATGGCATGAAAATCCATTCATACATCCCTTCATTCATCTTGAATGTTTTCTTCCATTCATCACCTTCTCTCATTCTAATCTAATGATATCCTCTTTTCAAATCAATCTTTGAAAAACACTTTGCTCCACTCAAGCAATCCATCAAGTCATCCATCCTTGGAAATCGGAACCTGTACCTAATGGTAATTTTATTGATTGCCCTTGAGTTTGTACACATTCTCCAACCACTATCCTTCCTTGGGCTGAGCACTGTTGGAACAAATCATGGACTCAAGCTCTCTCGAATCAATCCTTTGTCCATTAAGTCCTGGACCTGTCTCTTAACTTCTTCATTCTCTTGTGGTGTCAATCTATATGTTGCTTTGTTCGGAAAACTGGCTCTAGGTATAAGATAAATGTGATGACTTATACTCCTGATAGGTGGCAATGAACAGGGTAGTTCATCCACTACTATATCAACAAATTCTTCCAGCAACTCCTGGATTTCTTTCGGTAAATCATTTATCCTAGTGTTGTTCAAAGCAATTCTGGGCTTCCTAACCAAAATGAATGGTGTGTCTTCCTTCTTCTTGGCTTCCTTAAGAAGTTCCTTCCCACTCATGAGAAGTACAGTGTTTCTCACCTTTATTTTCACATCTTTATCCTTAATTGGCAGCAACATGTGTGTCCTACAATTTTTCTTCAAAGTGTACGTGTTCTTTCTCCCATCATGCACCACATTTATGTCATATTGCCATGGTCTACCCAGCAATAGATGACAAACATCCATGGGAATGACATCACATAATACCTCATCTTTATATCCTCCTATTTTAAATTCAACTAAACACTGTTTAGTGACATTTACCTGATGTCCTTTTTGTAGCCACAAAACTTTGTATGGGCTCGGATGCACAACAGTCTCCAGCTCCAGCTTTTCCACCATTTCCATAGATACAAGATTATTTGTGCTACCGCTGTCCACTATGGCCTTGCATACCCTATCTTTGGTTTTGCAAGTAGTCCGAAACAGACTATTTCTTTGGGTTGGGTTCTCTATCTCCTTCTCTGGCTTCAAGAGAACTTTCCACATCATCAAAGATCTTCCACCCTCGACGTTCTCTACCTCAACATTCCATCCTTGAGCTTCGGCAATGTGAGTTTCACCACCATCTTTCTTCCTATATGGACACTCATAGGATTTATGTCCGATTTTTCCACAGATAAATCATTTCACTTCACCTCCTCTGCCTCTTCCTCTTCCTCTGGCTTGAGGAAAAGTATTTCTATTAGCATACTACCTCCCCTGTGAGCTTCCTCCTCTCTCAGGTTGAGTTTGAGGTTTCTTCCCCTCTTCTTTAGGCTTATGATTTTTGTCCTGGGAAATTGTCTTGCCTCTGATTTGACTTCTGCCTCGGCCTCTTTGACCTTGCTTTCGGCTCAACTTCTCTTCATCTTTTAGAGCCATCTGATAAGCATCTTCTATGGTTCGGATGGTTATCATGCTCATCTTGTCCTGAATGTCATATCGTAGACCATTCATATACCTGGCAACTTTCTCATCATCGCTTTCCCGATGACATGCTCTAATGTTTATCCTGTAGAACTCTTCAGTGTATTCTTTCACTGACATCAACTTTTGTCTCAAATTATCCATCCTCTGAAATAGATTTATTTGATAATCCCTAGGTATAAACTTGGCTTTCATTTTTGCAACCATTCTATCCCAGCTCTTAATTTTTTTCTTTCCCTTGCAACGTCTGTCAGCCTGCAGTTCATCCCACCACAGTGTTGCATGCCCTTTTAAGTCTAGTAATGACATGTTTGACTTTCTTGTCCTCCTTGACATCCTCATAGTCGAAGTGTTTGTCTAGAGATCTAATCCAGTCTAGAAGCTCTTCAATGTCTAGGTTGCCTTCGTACAGTGGAATATCCATTTTTTCCCTAGCACCTATCCTTGCAACAGCCTTGAATAGGCATTCTTCTGCAGCATCTTCGACTGCAACTTCTTCTCCCTCGTTTCTAGCCTCATTTTCACTTTCCGCTTCACTGATATCCCCAACGTCAACTATTCACCTCTATGCTATCTCCATAGCATCAAGTCTGGCACGTAATTCACGCATTTCTCTTTCCACTGCTGGATCAGGTATGGGCCTTTCTCTTCTTCTCGGTTGCATGGTTGTAAAATTCATCTTTTCCTCTCTGCTGTAGAAAGCAAAGAATTTGTTCTAAGCTCTGATACCACAACTGGTGCATATCAGACTCCTCTTTTTCCCCTGACTCCTTCTGCCTGCAATGTACAGACATAATCAGGCTCTGATACCACAACTGGTGCAGACCCCCTGCCCTCGGGCCTGCGATCCGCACAAGATCTTCTCTAAACCTCGACAAGGGTTAACTGAACTCCTTGTTTAATGCCACAAAGGATTTCGGGTCTCATGAGTTGGAAACTTTGAATACAATGCCATAGACCTTGGCAATAGCCGAAATGGAAAATTGTGAATGGGCTTAAGGTATAAGCCCCTTCTTCAGCCCCTTTTTCAATATGACCACAACTAGGCCTTAACAGCAACACCTTTTGCAACTTGCGAGTTCGCGAGTTGGAGTGCCAACCTCTCATTCTCTTCCCTTGTGAATCCATGAAACGCGATAAGTCAACGAAAGTTGATTCCACCCAAAGCGTCGGTCGCATGCCTCCTGTCACCTCTATTTACTCCACTTACAGAGTGGGTCCTTGCCACCTGTCCACACAGATTCTTTGGCTTTCGCAACTCGAGAAAACAACCAACAATCGCTCCTCTTCCTCTATGGATCCCTGACTCTGAAATCGTACCTTCGACGAGATCGACATCTATGTGCCTCCCTCGATCCAATGACCCTGGCTGTATCGGGATTTCGTAAACCAGGATTTCAAAAACTCTCAAGTCCAACCTTGAACTACTCCACCTCTCGATCCTAGATATGGAAAATTCACATATGAGATCAACGGTCCTCATTGATATGGATCTAACGGTCACTACTCCACCTAATATTATGGGTGTCAAAAGACTCTCAGTCTTAATCCCTCTGTTGGTCTATCAAATCCAATGACCTACTGAACTTCGACACTTCTCCTTGAAGCGATTCCACCATCCGTTTCAACTTCACAGGGTTTTCTTGACAAATGACGTGGCGTCCTCCCTCTTGAACTTAACTTCTGTGAGATGATTTCGATCTCCGTCTCCCTTTGAACTTCTCAAAGTTTCTATCCCTTCTGAGCTTTCGCTTGTGAATCCAAGGCTTCCAAAATGGTTCCTGCACGCGCTCCTTGCGGAAAATTTTCAAATAACCTCAGGTTATTTGGGCCTGTGACTCTATGCACTCTTTGCAACAACAGTCTCTCAATCTCCCTCTTGAGTTGGTAAAATCCCAGACCTCGCTTAGCCTGCACACACCTTGCACGACTCTGTACTCTGCTAGCACTCTTGCCTGTAAAGACACAAATTTGAATCTCCTCTGAGAGTTCTGAGATGAAACTCAGAGCCTGATCGACACACTCCTTGGGGACCCTCCACTGCACTCTTTGCAGGAGTTCTCAGAAAGAGAAACAATTGAAACTCATTCTCCCCTTATCCATAATTCAAACATTCAACATAGAATTCTAGAGCCTATATACACACATAGCATTGAAAGAAAATGCATATAGAGAATGCAAACAAGCCTACAAGATACCATTTAACAGGTGGTTCCACAACCATAGCAAACACATAGATTGGAATAAAAGCTTTCTTCTATTAATTCCAGTGCTCTTGTACATGGTAAACATCAACTAAGAATACATAAAATTCTTTGTTCTCCTCTGTGCAGCTCTACAACTTACGAATTCTAAATAATGTTACTATGATACAAGGGTTGAGGGTGTCTATCATCCGTTTTCCCTCCTATGCTCCTAAACTATCTAATCTATTAAATTAAATCTACCTACTTGCATTAAACACACATACATGCCTATTACATCCAGCGGATAGGAACATACGCTCCAAAATCATTTTGGATCTTCAGACATAAATGCAACTACACTTTCCTCCCATCCATTACATTAATGTTTCAAATTTTGAAATTCACAACGTTTCCACAAAAACGTATTTAATTGCATATGTGTGTCCAGCTGTCTCCTTGGTTTTAGGAACGTACTTGGGCTTTATACAATGCTCTTGCATCAAGTTGATGTCTAGATTATTTTCCTACAAGGACCTTGTAGGCCAAAAAATTGTCAAAAACTTCGATCTTAAGTTTTAAGAAGTAAACCCCATTGTGTTTGGACAAGTCATCAATGAAATTTAAGAAATAATTGCACCCAGAGAAAGAAGGAGAAGAAAGATGACCACACAAATCACTGTGAACAAGATGCAAAGGGGTCGAGGCATGATTAGAGGCATGTTTGTCAAAATTGTCCAGATCATGTTTTTCGAGAACACAACCAACATGTTGATGCGAGAAAAATTTCCTTTATCAAAAATAGGGGTTACCCCCAATAAGAATTCTAAATTAGACCTCTCACCATTTGGAATAGGGAACCCATCAAGATTCTAGCTCGACAACCATTTCCGGTTTGGGGTTTACTGGTTGCGGTCTAGTCCACCTATGATGGTTTATAAGATAAATAATGAAATGAAACTAATCTAAGATGCATGCATCTAGATGGAAAAGGTAACCAAAAAGAAAACATAAAACCAAACGTGCTCCTATCAATGGCTTCGGAGATATTTCACACATAACAGAAACAAGAATACGAATAAATAACTACAAACACAATATAGTCTAGCATTTAAACAAGCATTTATATTTATTTATTTTTTAAATAAAAAAGGGGAGGATCCTGCTATTATATATTATCAAAAATCTGTAACAGAGTGTACATGGTCAAGAGTCTAGAATGCCCAAAATGTTGCCGGAAACCGGAAACCAGCATAGAAACATGGCAAAAACAGCTATAATCTATTGGCACCTATCCTGCCCGAAGGAAACCAGGATAGGTGCCTAAAGTCTAGTGGAATATAAAATAGTAACATAAAGCTAAAACCATAAAACATGAAAATCCTAGGTGATTGGTGACCTGTCATCTTCGTTGGTCTTCCACGTGGAGCCAGCCGGGATGGCGAAAGACTGCGCACAGAGTGGACACTTGCGCCGTGTTGGAACGCCAGAATGGGCATCAAACAGCACGTCTAGGCGTTGTCCCATGATGTGTGCACGGTGCTCCAGGTCAGCCATGTGGCATCGGAGCTCAAACAGCAAGGACAGGTGCTCCTCGCGGGATAGAAAACCATGCATGTCACCACCATCGATGGGCGCACTGTGCTTCTCGTCATCCTGCCCA
>JASDQU010501406.1:48786-74816 GCA_032191745.1 Picea mariana | reverse complement strand
GGTTTCGCGAATCGCGACTTGGAGAGGCAAGAAACATAACCACAAGAACGCCAAATTCGCGATATGAGAAATCATGAAACTATCTTAGCCATTAGATCGAGGTTTGTTCTATACCATTGATCTAGCTCAAACATAACCACAAGAACATTGAATTCGCGATATGTGAAATCACAAAACTATCTTAGCCGTCAGATCGAGGTTTGTTCTGGACCATTGATCCAACTCCATCTTGGAGCTTCACCTATCGCGACTTGGAGAGGCAAGAAACATAACCATCAAAATTGCGATATGCAAAATCATGATTTAATCGTAGACGTCAGATCAAGGTGTGATCTAGACCGTTGATCTGACTCCATTTCAGAGTTTCCCGAATCACGACTTAGAGAGGCAAGAAACATAACCACAAGAATGTCGAAATCGCCATATGCAAAATCACGATATGATCTGAGCCATTGAATTAAGATCAGATATGGACCATATAATCATAGGACAAGTCACAAACTTGGATTCAATGAAGCATGGTGTGGAAACTCGCAAGATGCGAGATCGTGATAAGATATGTACTGTCATATTTATGAATATTTCAACCGTCGATCAGACTCGATGAAGTTTATAAACTCATGAAATATGAAGCACCTTTTGGCACAGCCTATGGTCACCACTAGTGGTCATGAGAAGGGAAGGAGTCAGTTCAGATAACTTGCATTTCGGGGTTTCAGGGATTGTGACTTGGAGAGTCGAGATGCCTCATCTCTAGATTCAGGAAATGCGAATTCACGAAAAGCACTTTATGCATAAGTGCTTGGTCATGGCCATGGTCATATAGAGGAAGGAGCTAGTGTAGAAAATCTATGTATCGGAGTTTCGGAGATCGCGACATGAAGTGTCAAGACACTTGGCCACAGGAATGCCGAAATGCCAAAACCTGATTTAAAGGCAATATTAGGGGAGTTGGTGCTTCCTTCTAGTGGGTGCTAGAGAAACAAGAGAGTCAATGCTCTCAAACAAGTTGCAGATTGTAAAACAGAGGTAGCAGCTTAACATTAAGTTGGTGCTCAATTATAGATGATGTACAGAACTTAAAAGACTGCCTATCATTTCGAAGAAGAAGAGGTTTTCTCCCTTTATGGGTTTCCTCATGAAAACTTTGTCTCTTTGTATATCGTTTGTGTGACTAATGCTCATTACTTTTATTGTCCATACGCTGATAATGTTGATGATCAATTGAAGAAAGATTAAGAATGTATTAATAGATTTAAAATTGTTTAAGCACAATAACAACTGATTCACCTCGCCCTCTCAGTTGTCTTAGTAATTTCAACACGCTCAATCTAGATGACTTCAGCTTTCTCCTCGCGACTTTGAATGAAGCTATAGAAGAGATCACAGAAAATCAGGAGGCCAAGAAAAAGACAATGTATGACAGACGCGAATTTGAGCTCCAAGGAGTATAGAGAACCCTCCAGTCTAACCGTGCAGTCTCCACTGCGCCTATGCCATAAGGAACACCCGAAGCAGGAGATAAGTCAGTTCAAATTCATAGGATTGCCGACCTAGTCGAAGTATGCCTTTGTAAAGTAGAAGAAGTAACAGTGCAGGCCACCTAGGCCCTAAAGCACGCACACAAGGAAATCATAGAGCAATGCCAAGTTGCACAGCAAGAGAAGGAGGCCATCTAAGAGAAGTTTGATAAAGAAAGTGCAAAGATCCAAAAGGATAAGGAGCAACTTCTCATGAAGAAAATCAAGATCGAAGAAGCAGTCAACAGAGCATTTCGCTCTGTGACTGGCTTATAACATAAGGCATAAGAACCCATAGAATGCCAAGTAATGAAGCTTGTTAAAGTCATTCAACAACTGCAAAAAAGAGTAGTAGAAATAGAGCTCTAATCTATACCAAGTACTCCACAAGAAGAACGTGACCAATGAGAAGTGAATTCTTGAAGTACAGTAGAAAGGATTAAGGAACTCACTGAAGAATGTAAGAAATTAAGTGGTAGAAGTGCGAAGATACATGAGAACCTATTCGAGAACCCTGAATTGCATAAATTGGAGTCACAGCTCCAGGAGGTGAAGTACCAAGCCGAGAATTTATAGGTATAGATGAAGGCCCTACCAACCATAGAGAAAATGAAGAGGTCCCATGAACAACATGTCGTGCAACAACAGATTCATATGATCCAGAGCAAGGTCATGGAAGTGATGCAGAAACTTCAACCTTTGCAGGATAGGGCATGTCAACTATTCTTAGAGATTAAGAGCCAAGGGACAGACCTGGAATAGGTCGTGAACACAGTAGAGCAGTTCTTAGAAGGACAAGTTAGTAACGCACTCATTCAGGAGTTTTCCAAGTGAGAAGAAGTAGCAAAGCAAGAGGTCAAAGCATCTCGAGTGAAGCTAGAGGCCTTCGAGGTAGAGTTACCCAAAGAAGAGTGACTCGGGATGAGTCACAAGTGAGTGTTGGGGGCCTATTATCCCTCGACCAAGTTTTGAGGAATACTTGGTCATAGCTGACCATTTGGTATTTAGACTGCTTATTGAATACGGAGTGCATGGTAAAGCGGAGATCATAGAATCTCGCTACCTTTTGTGGAACCTTTTTGGGTTTTTTGGGAAAATTGTAGCAGGAAAGGGATGTCAGCCCTTGTTTAGGCCTTTTTCTATGTATAAATAGAGGTCTAGGCCATGTAATAAAGGGGGCCCTATCTATTCGATGGATTAGTGCATAAGTTGGATCTATGTGATAAGAAGTTTGTGTGACTATAAGAGATCTGTGCATGCTGTAATCAGTACTGAGTTCAAAGAGTGTGAGAAGGCTTAGTGCTTGGATATACCTAGGGAAAGAGGATCTAGAAAGCTGCGTAGATCTCTTGTCCTATGCGAGGTAAGGGTCATTGAAGCTCCATGTTGTAACTGCTTGACTGAGATAATATAAAGAAGACTTTATGGATGTAGCCCCAGGGTATGGGTGAACCACGGTAACTCTCTGTACTATGTTGATGTGTTTGTCTCTCTCTTGCTAAGTGCTTTGATATGTTTAGATATTGATTGATGCTTTGTGCTTATGAGATATAAATGCATGCTAGATATTATACATATGATTCTAAGTGCTTAATCTATTGAGTATAACCTGTTTATCATTGCTAAGTGCCAGATCTGAGTAATTACTATGGTGCTCTGTGCTTTCCGCGAAGTGTATTAATGAATGCATGTTAGGAAATAATTGATGATAAGTGCGTTGTAAGTAAGATAATCATAGATCCGTGTCCCAGCTAAGGTTTCATACACCTGAGTCCTGCAACCACCCCTGCCTCTACCTTGGGTGAGACTTCATCTGTCTCCCAGGTGTTGCCGAAAGGGACAGTAGTTATGTCTTTGTCGGTGTGCTCTTGAGCATTGAACCCTGGGTCTGCCCCTATGCCAACATATTACATTACGTATATCCATGCTCCTAGAAGATTAAATCAAATAAAAAATACTCTAGCTAATGAAGTATTAGATTGGCATGTTGCACACATGTAAAAAGAAGCACACACATACACATGTACATACATTTGTAAAAAATATGATCCATAAGACATAAAATATGTATATATATATATATATATATATATATCAAAAAGTCTCATAGTACATAGTTGGGTGCAAACGCCTCAAAAATAATAATTTAGTATAAATCATGGGGCTTATGCCCTAAAAAATATACAAAAATTTCCCTTGGCACATGATGAGTCCATCCTATCTAAGCTCGGGGCCTATTTGGCCCTACTTTAGTGAATGACGACGTTTTCCAAATGTCGAAAGAGTTGGACCCAAGTCTGTGGCACACCAACTACATGAGGTTGCATGGATGGTGAGATATCCTTGATCTCAGCCATGGGAACTGCATGAGTGAGCGCGGTGAGGTTCTTCTCCATCTATCTCAAAACTCTCTCAACCTCTCTAGCTGGAGGCCCCCTTGTAGTTTTTGGTTCACCAACTGCTGCTGGTACTGCCTCTGATCAAGGACGTCGTTGTTATCGGGTAAATAGGTGAATGCGGACATAGATTAATCCCCCTAGATCCACCTAGATCTAGAACAAAACACAACAAGGCATGGTGCTTTCCCTAGGCTGTAATCATGAAATTTACTATCGAACAAAAGATGATAGACATACCTTTAAATGTCTCTTCCTTATGTCTCTATTGTTCTTGTTTCGCTCTGGTGCTCTTGTGATATTGATCCTGCAGTGAGACACAAACCAACCAAAGTGAAAGAAGTAGAAGTATATTCAATGATAACCTATGCATATGATCAAGGAATTATGCAATAAAATAAAGATAATTCTATGGGAAAGAAGCATGACACTGTATTATATTAAATAATAGGAAGAGAGGTTACAACTAGATGCCTTGATGTTGTAAGGTTCCTTCCAACAATTCCTTGCTTCCCACACACTTCTTCCTCCAAGGATTCTGAGACCATGGATATGATAGCTACTCACAATCTATCTTTACAAAGAAAATCGCAAAGAAAATCTAACCAAGCTAACAATATCAAGCCAAATTCAACTCAAACCCTCATCAAGCTAACTTTCTCCATGAGATCTCCTCTCCTTTTATAAGTTGAAGAGGATAAGGTGAGTAGGTTAAGATAATCCCACTAAATCATGAAAGTGAGTAAGAACCAAACCATTCAAAGGCCACCTCCCCATAGAATCTTCTCCTTCTAGAAGCATCAAGAAAATGCTCATTTTTCCCACATACGAAGGCTGTCGTGACCTAGCTATAGTGCATCCTATGGAAATTCTGTGCCCTAGCTATAGTGAAGCTTGCAGAAATCAGGAATTTCAGCACCCTAGCTATGGTGCAGCCCGTGGAAATCCTCCAAAATAGGGTTTTTACAGAGGAAAACACAACTTCTTCTCTCAAGGAAAGTTCTTCTCTCTTCTTTCTTCAGGAATTTAGGCCACTGACCCTTCTGAAGGCAGTAAATAGGTTTACATCATTAATGATCACGGGGATGAGGAAAATAATGTGTAACAGAGAGCCCCCTAAAGTATGAAGTTAGAGCAGAGTAATAGCTGAAATACTTTATTGAGTCTGTGTAGGGAACAAGGAACAATCAGTCGGAAACCTACCAACAAACAGGGAAATACAGTAAAATAATATATCATCACTGAGGTGGGCATTCCCATACTCAGAATACAAATGACTCAAAACATAAATGTTGACATGTGAAGATCCATGTCAAGTAAGACAGTTCATGGCCACCAAACATACACCGTGGATCCATGCCATTATGACTCAAATCTAAACATAGCCACCAAAAATACACTGTGGATCTATGTGTTAAAGACTCAAATTTGAACATAGCCACAAGACATACAATGTGGATCTACGCAACAGTAGAAACTGAATATAGTCCAACACAACCTGAATCCATGAGAAAAGATTCAGGGTCTTCATATCCACCACTCTATAGTACGAATCTAACCATGTGAATACATGTGTTGAAGTCGAACATGGAAGAAATCACTTGATTATGGGTCAATGATGAGAACCATTAACAAGTGCGAGGGAAATCACCATTAATGTCAATGCCACCAAAGGTACACTAGTACAATACAATGAATGTGAATCAATGAGTTGAAGTTTAACACTCGATGGAATCTCCTAATCAAGGGTCAATAATGAAAACCCATTGTCAAAAGCGAGGAAACATGCTAGTGAGGCATGCAAGTTCCAAGGTACCAATTGGTTTCTAACTCTAATTCCTAGATAATGAGTTGAAGTCAACAGGGAAATACTTGTCATAGGAGGGCCTTAACATATCCCACATCAATGACATGAAACGGGTAAAAATATTTGATGTAGATCAAAGTAACAAGTGAATCAAAACTGACTCAGGGATGGCCGATGCAATAGAAGGCTCAAGGACTGTAGACATGGCTGACACAATAGAAGGATTTCCAGGTTGAACATCTCTTTGAACATATTGATGACATGACAATGGTCTTGGAAACATTGGCTCAACAATAGGGATCACAAACCAATTTGTAATCTTATAAAGGATTATGATCAAGAGAAAAGCAGGTTTTCCAACTTAGACACAAATCGAGTGAAAGGGTGTAATGTTCAAAAGTGACTCTTCCATAGAATACATGTTTAGATACATTTCTTTCCCAATTTTTCCCCCACCATTTCTGGTGAGTAAATATTTATTTTTACACAAGCTTGAGGAGGATAACATATGGTTGTAATGTAAGCTAATCCTTCGAATGAGTCCCTCATAGTATATTTAACGAACCCTAAGAAGGAGTGGTTCAGTCCCATTTGGGCCTTTCGATGTTTTTTTAACAATTCCAAAGAAAGAAATCTCAGGGGTTTTTCATGTTTAGAGAGTCTGAAAAACACTTAAAGAGAACTCTCTCAGTTCCTTTTTCATAAAGTAGTCTGATGAGACCAAAAAAGAGATAAACTATATCTCAATGGACATTTTTTTCAAATACTTTAACGAGCGTAAAAAGAACAAGGTCACTCGACAATCTTTTCATATTTAGAGAGTCTGAAAAGAGCTTAAAGGGAACTCCAACGGGTTCTTTTTTCGTATAACCTTTACGAGTCCGAAAAAGTGATAAAATTATAGTCGGTTACATTCTCATCGATTTATGAGCACGAGAAAGAACAAAGACTAAGCTTGGTAACATATTCTCATGTATTTACAAGTATGAGAAAGAACAAAGACTAAGCTTGGGATTGTTTTCATTTTTTCACAAGCTTTAAAACAAAACAAAACTATGCTTGGACCTGGTTTCATTTTTACGCAAGCTTGAACTAGAGGAAACTATGATTAAGGTATGTGGTTTCATTTTTAAACAAGCTTGAACCATAGAAAACTATGCTTGGAGTAGCTGGTTTCATTTTTACACAAGCTTGAACCATAGAAAACTATGCTTGCGACTTCCCAACGTATGGTTAGTACTTAGCCCCCAGCTTAAGAAGTTAGTGGCTCTACTTCAGCATGAAGTCCAGAGGCTGAAAGTATTGGCCCCCAAGCTTCGTTTCATCCAATGGCACAGGTGAATGAAATGAAACTTCAAATTCTAGACGAAGGACTTGACTCAAACAGAGAGGGGGGAAACTATTTCATTTTTTAACGAGCTTATCACAGAGAAAAAAAAAAACTATGCTCGAGAATCAAAGTTCAATCCCTAGAACTTTGTTTCATTTTTTAACGATGTTTCCATAGAGAAGAAAAACTATCCTCGTAGTTGGGTTCAGTTTTTAATGAGCTTGAAAGCAGAAAACTATGCTCAAAGCTGGTTTAATTTTTTAATGAGCTTGAAATAAGAAAATCATGCTCAATAAGACTCTCTTCTTGATCACAGCTTCCAAGAGGACAGTTCTCCAGAAGGACACCATGTCAAGGGACAAAACAAAGTTATGGACTCCAAGAGATCTTCACTTGACGAAAGAAATACACTCTGGAAGGAACACATGTCGAGGGTCACAAGAGGAGTAAGGAGGTTAGGATCCAATAGCCCTACCCCTACTGAAGAGATCACCATGTCAACTACTGGATCTAAATCATAAGAGAGTGAGCTTATATTGAGAGGCTCATCTGCATCAACAGTTGAAGGCATGTGAGACAATGCCACATAATTAACATGGGAGACAATGCCATAATTAACATAATTAACATGTAGGGAGGTCATTGAGGTCAAGTTAGGACCAAAAAATGAAATTTGATCAATGGTCACCATTCTTCCATCATGAGGGAAAAATATCACACGAAAAAGAGTGGACACAATAGCTTTCATAGAATAGAAATAATCTCGCCCAAGGAGTAAAGCAAAATCCAAGGGGTCTTGGACTACCATGACATCAATAAAGTCAATTTTCCCTCCCAAAGTTATAGGAAATCAAGGAAGGGTCCCTAAAGGTTGACAGGTTCTTCTGTTAAAAGATAACAGATTCTTTGTAGCCGGTGCAACCTGAGGACAACCCAAAGCTTTCCAATGAAATGAGGAAAAAATATTAACAGGAGCACCTTCATCTATCAACGTTCGAGGAACGTCCCGACCACAAACTTGCACTGTAATATGGAAATGAATATGAGAGTGAAGACTAGGTCCAGTTAGCACACCCCAATCAAAATAGATGACCTAATTACTTGGAGGGGGTTCCATGGGAGAAGGAGGAATACCCCCCCAACATGGTAGAGTCTGTATCAATGAGAAAAACGTGGGTAGTATCAGGTTTACTCCCTAGCGGGAGAGTAGGATTGACCACTGGCGATATCAGATCCACCACTTGGGTTTCATTCTCCAAGGGGAGAATGGGGTCGACGGGTGGAAATAGATCAACTACTTGGGTTTCACTCTCTAACGGGAGACTGGGATTGACTGAACATGGGATCGAATAAACCGCTTTGTCAACTGGTCCAACTAAGGACATGAGCATATTGACTGGATGATCAATCGAATTGATCGACGAAGGGACCAGATTTATCATTCCATCAACTACAGGTGGTTTGAGAGTAAGCTTGCGATACGTAGCTAGAAGTTGAGGCTATGAAACAGTCATGTCTTCCAGGAATTTCGAGGCTTCTTCCATACGGGGGAAAAGGTGAGTTAGATGAATCCCTTTGCATAACATGCATGGGAACTTGGCTCTACTTTTCTTCTTCCCAACTATATCGTGACTAGTTGATGGGAGGTCATTAGCATGTTGTTCAAAGGCTAACGACATGGCTTGGCAAGGGTGTGTAGACCATGCTTCTATAACCTTGGATAGACCAGGTCAATCCTTAATAAGATGGATACCCTTAAAAATCATACAAGGGTACTTGGGATTACAGTTTGTTTGGGTGTTCTTGTCATCATCAACACTCCCAGCATGATCAATAGTAATTGGTTTATTTCCATTACGTTAAGTAGTGGTTGGGAGTGTGGATCCTTGCTTATTTTTCTTCTTCTTATTCTTCCTTTTCTTCTTCTTCTTATTCACCAAGTTACTATCTTTGGATCTTTCACTCGGTGAAGAATATGAAATGGAATAAGACCTTGCAAGTGAAGAAGGTGAAGAAGATATTACTGGTGAAGAAGGTGAAGGATCAACATGAGTTTGATGTTATTGGGGGGAAGTGTTTACAAATGAAGCACTAACTGCATTTGAGACTACCTGAGTGGAAAACAACCATACTAGTAATCCAATTGTGAGACCTGGAAGGCTCAAAGTAGTGAGGTGAGGAGGACCAATTTTTCCATAAGAAGGAAATGAAAAAGGTTCCTCTGGAGTAGAGGTTCCTCCATTGGTCATTTCAGGAACTGACGCCATTAAAACAAAAATCCAATCTAGAGTCTACCAGGGAAAACAAACAACACACGCTAAAAATCTAGTAAGCAAGCAAGCAAACAAAACCTTCTTACAATGAACGCACTAGTTGGTAATGAAATCCAACATCACGGGAACAAATTAAGAAGGGGCTGAGATAGATAATTTGGAAAACTTACGTTGATGACTTTCTTAATGGACTTACACCTTGGTGCAAGCTTCCACACATAAACGTGGGTATACCTTCCAAGGAGCCCAAGTGAGTTTGGCCAACGTCGATTCCAGGTACCATGAAGAATTTCCCCTCCATAGTCACGTCATGTGAGATTATAAGAAGATAGGCCACTAAGGTTATCAACTACTATAGTGATGCTTGATGAAACAGTCGATAGTTTGATCCACATGCAAAGGTAGGGTATCTATCCCGAAATCAACTTGAAAGGCTTCCATTGATCATTGTGGGTATACCTTAAAGCGACCCCCATAATATGCGTAATCTCTACACTAAGACCAACAAAGCAGGGTGAGTAACTCTGCCAGTATCAATGAGACCTCATGATTGACCATTGTGTTAGAAGGGCTTCCCAGCACAAAATGTAATAAGTGGATTTCACTACTCCCTAACGCAAGATTTCTATGTTTGTTTGCAGCTTTGGAAAGTTATCTTTCACACCTATTCCAAAGCCCTACAACTAATCTAATGTAGGTTTGCTACTAGAAAATATAAGAATTTCTAATCAATTTTTATAAGCGGTTTATTTTTAAGGTTGTTGTTACTCAAAAGGAATATGGTGTGAACAATATGGTGTTTTGACCGACTTGAAATTTATGCAAAGAGATGAATATGCAATCTTTTCATTTCAATGAAATCTATGCTACAAGAAGGAGAAAACAATTGTCATTCCCATATGCCTAATGTCCAAAAATTTTAAAACTCATCAATATCAATATCTTCAATAAATGAGAAAAATAGACTGCACACCAATGCACTATCTTCAATAAATGTTTAAGAATTTAAGACCAAAAATCATGCAATTTCACTACTTCAAATGAAAATATGCCCCCAATCTAATGCAAACAAAGAAATAACATTTATGTTTCAAAGATAGCTAAAAGAAATAGCAAATCACTTCAAAATAAAAAACAACCCAAATAATGTTTCTCTTTTACCGCGAGTTATTCAGAAAAAAGAATTGTTCTTTTCACTAAACAATTCTAAAGAAAAACAAGGTTTTGCAACTGAAAGACACTCAAAGGGAGAGATCAAATCTTTCAAAATAAAAAAAAGCAAAGATGGCTAAAAGAAGCTCAAAAACTATCAAGTAGACTGTAAACAAATCATAATCAAACCCAAAAATTCACCCCAAAACCAAATCCAAGGTCTGGGTAAGGAAAACCATCAAAAATCAAGAATTTCACAATTTCCGTAGGCTGGAAGACTAGCACAGTGCGGAAATAATTGATTTTTGCAGGCCAGATATGGGTAGAGCATGGCGTTTCCACACTGGTCAAAATAGGTAGGGCGCGGAAATCTTAAGTCGCCGCACCATCCCTCAAATAAGGGTGTGGAAATCGAACAAAACTGGAAAAAAATAAAAATTGAGAAGGTTTTTTAATGAATTTTAATAGTCAAAGAGTCAAGTTGGATCTTCCATTGACTCAAAAAACAGAAAACAAGCAATCAAAGAAAGAAAACAAGGAAATCTAGGAAAACATTCGTTTCCCCAATGGAGTTGCCAATTTTGTTATCGGGTAAATCGGTGAATGCGGACATAGACTAATCCCCCTAGATCCACCTAGATTTAGAACAAAACACGACAGGGAATGGCACTTTCCCTAGGCTCTAATCATCAAATTTACTACCGAACAAAATACGATAGACATACCTTTAAATGTCGCTTCCTTATGTCTTTGTTGTTCCCGTTTCACTCCGGTGCTCTTGTGATACTGATTCTGCAGTGAGACACAAACCAACCAAAGTGAAAGCAGTAGAGGTATATTCAATGACAACCTATGCATATGATCAAGGAATTATGCAATAAAATAAAGATAATTCTATGGGAGAGAAGCATGCCACTGTATTATATTAAATAATAGGAAGAGAGGTTACAACCGGATGCCTTGATGTTGTAAGGTTCCTTCCAAGAGTTCCTTGCTTCCCACACACCTCTTTCTCCAAGGATTCTGAGACCATGGATTTGATAGCTACTCACAATCTGTCTTGACAAAGAAAATCTCAAAGACAATATAACCAAGCTAAAAATATCAAGCCAAATTCAACTCAAACCCTCATCAAGCTAACTTTCTCCATGAGATCTCCTCTCCTTTTATAAGTTGAAGAGGATAAGGTGAGGAGGTTAGGATGATCCCACTAAATCATGCAAGTGAGTAAGATCCAAACCATTCAGATGCCACCTCACCATAGAATCTTCTCCTTATAAAATCATCAAGAAAATTCTCATTTTTATCACGTACAAAGGCCACCGGGACCTGGCTATAGTGTAGCCTGCGGAAATTCCGTGCCCTAGATATAGTGCAACCTGTAGAAATCATGAATTTCTACACCCTAGCTATGGTGCAGCCCATGGAAATCCTCCAAAATAGGGTTTTTACAGAGGAGAACACAACTTCTTCTCTCAAGGAAAGTTCTTCTCCCTTCTTTCTTCAGGAATTCAGGCCACTGACCCTTTTGAAGGCAACAAATAGGTTTACATCATTAATGATCATGGGGATGATAGAAATAATGTGTAACAGTCGCCTAGTCCTCGAGAAGTCTGTTGGGTGCACTGGTCCCACATCTGTACATAACAGATACATAGTTGTCAATAATATGATGCATATAAAAATGATATATATAAAAGAAACTAAAAATTAAATAACTTTAAAACACACATACTTATCTCTCCTCGCTCCTCTCCAGGAGGTACGGGCATGTCTGGATCTCTATAAAAGTTGATTCAAGTGCAGGGGTAGTCCTCTATAACTAGAATATGCCATGCCCACTAGTCGAAGAACTTGTCATCAAAGGCCTCTATGGTCCTTCCTCCCCCCTGTCGTGTCTACAATGTTTCTCATATACATATCGATGGGAAGGAGGCCACATGCCCCCATACCATCTCTCTCAGACTCAGAATGGGTACCCTCTAAAAGAAGAACAAGCAAAAAATGGTACCGAACATGAAGTTCTTATTGCTACACTCTCGACACTCTGTGAGCTGCCTCTTCATGCAGTCAAGCATAGTCATGCTCTAGTCAATTATTTTTTCATCCAGGCACTGCATTGCACAATACATGTGCACCTAGGAATCTTGGTGTAGGGCCGCGGATACAATGATATGCCCAATAAGAAAAATGATCACCTTCAGTGCCAAGTTCGTGATCTTGTGGATGGGCACCTGAGAACCTACTTTCTCAGTGTTGGCCTCACAATGCATCCCGATGTAGTCAGCGATGTTGAAGGGACCAGGGGGAAATGTACACAGGTTGACTAGTTCCCCTCTCCTCGAGGGCCAGTCAAGAAATATATGTCCTTAGTCATTGGATTCAATTAATTCCCCTCAAGCATGAACGCCTCTGCGTTAGGGTGCCAGTAATCCACTAGGGCATTTAGTATCCTAGGTTGTTCCCTCATGAAAGGACACCGCTAGAACTTCCATAACCCACATTGTTTCAATGCAGTGATAGTAGAAGGGTCCTCATCAACCAAGATATCGATTTCCTCATGTTCCCTCTCACTCCAGTGGACATACATCTTGTTCCATGGCAATTCAAAGGAGGAGGTAAGTCTTGCATTTTTATTTTTTCCACACTTTTGAGGGTGTACACGGGCTATCTTGGACACAGTCACTTATGTACATTGGCATAATGTTCTCTTCCTGTGTACATACACAGGTTGTCCTTAGACAACCCGCATACATGTAGGGCCGCCATTTTTTAAGAGGGCACCCCCCCAAAGAAACTAAAATCTATGCATAATTGAAGTATTGAAATGCAAGAGGTATGAGTTTATACTTACTTGGTCCGAGCGGAAGTTAGTTTCATCCTCTAAAGCTCCCGGAATCAACTCTTTTAGAAAAGGTGTATGTTTTTACCTTTTGGTTAATTTTCAATTTGCAGTGGTGAAAATGAGTTGTCAGCTTCTATTTATAGACTTTTTTGGCCCTTTTTGCCACTTTTTTTAACCCTTTTGTCATTTTTTTCTGGCTTAGAAATAATTTAATTCGACTCTTGAGTTTCTTATTGGATGTTATGATGCACTTTGGATTTTGGTTTGGTAACATTTTTAGAGATGGGTCACTTTTAAGGGTCCTTTGACAAAAGTCATTTTTCCAACTTTTTGCATATAAGTTAGGATTCCACCTCCACTTTATGCATTTCATTGTCTTTTTTGCATTTCCATAGGATCAATTCCACCTAAGTGTGACACAGAACCATCTTTTCTATTTTAGAAGTTTCATGATTAGGTGGTAGAGCCTACCTTTACATGGATTCCCTAGATATATCCTTGTTGCATTTTGGCGTCCATGTTGTCTATAATGACTTTAGGCTCGGGAGTCCTTGTTATTCTTGTCATGATTACGAGACTGAGCCTCATTCATTTGATGCACCATCAATCTTGGCCTAACCCTTGTGACTCCCAAAATGAGCATTATTTGTTGTCTTTCAAGCTCGCTTTCAAAATTGAAAGTAACATCCAACAAGACTACATTTATTTTTTTCAATCTTATCGGATTAAGTCAGAAAAGTAACCTCTTAGAGTCTTCTTTAATCCCTTTTCAGACTCTCTAAACATGAAAATATTTTCGAGCGATCTTGTTTTCCTTCACACTCTCCAAACTCAAACCTGAAGGGACGTCTGGTCGGTGGTAGTTTACCCATTTTTTGGTCTGGATGGTCAATTTTACGAACAAAGGTATACACTAGGAGCTTCGGTTTGCTAGAAGAGTATTATAAGGTATAAGTTTAACCCTTTTTTAGACCCGAGGGACTAAATTTATGAAAAAGGGACATTCTCTTTGGTTTTGGTTTATCACCTTTTTCGAGCCTTGGAGATTACTTATGAAAAAGAAACCCCCACGGAGTCCATGATTACACTCTTTTCAGACTCCCTAAAATCAAAAAGATCTTCGAGTGAACTTGTTCCTTCACACTCATTAAGTTGGTACAGAAGAACATCTACTGGCATGAGTTTACCCATTCTTTTGGCCTATGGATTATGGAGGAAAAAGGTACACCTCGAGAGATTCGTCTCACCGGGAGAGTTCTCCTGAGTAAGTTTTATAGTTTTTCTGGATAACGAGACTAAATCCAGTAAAAGTTTGTGAGTCCATAGTTAATATCTTTTCAAACTCCTTAAAATTGAAAATATTGTCGATGATCTTGTCTTTGTCACACTCATTAAAATGGTTTTCAATTGATGTCTTTTCGGTGCTAGTTTATCCCTTTTTTGAACCAACTAGGCTATTTTCGAAAAAAAGGTACCTCAGTAGAGTCTTCTTTTACGGTTTTTTTTCAGACTCTCTAAACGTGAAAAAACTACGAATCTTACCTTTTTTTGGGCTCGTTAAAAATTAAATTGAATTGGGTTTCATCGTGTCCTGCTAATCACATTTGCATCTCTGCGTCTTTGGACTAATGCCGGCTCCATGTTTCTCTCAACTGAACCTTTGAAACATGCCTTATACACAAGCCTTGTATCACTTTGCCTCTACGACATGACACATTGACCCATGGAGGAATTTTCCCCAAGTATCCTTTTCCTTCACACGTCTCCTTGCTCTGAGAATTAGTTTGTTCCTTACACCTGGAACTAGTATGATTGCAACACTCATTCCTCCTTTCTAACGTAGCATTCTTTTATTTTTTTTCAAGCTCTTTAAAAAATTGAAAAAGACAAAAAAAGAAAAAAAACCAAAAAGAGGGGAAGAGAAATATATATTCTTTTTTTGGCAGCACAATGAGTCGCCCTTGGATAAAGAACATCCTTATGTTTGTTCGTCAAGCTTTTGGATCTAATATTACCTTAGGAAGTTGTTCTCGCTACATAGAGTTGTGTCCTCCTCCGTTTGGTTACTCTTCCAAACATATGGAGAGTTTGTGTTGCCTCATGCATCATGAACTTATGTTAATGTCATGCTTCCTAAGTCTAATCATATTTCATCCTAATGTCCAAGGGAAGTTTCACTCAACCTAAGTCGGCCTTTCTACAGTTTGTCTCTTGACCTCATGCCCGACCATCCCAAAATGTCCAATAAAGTCCTTGCTCAAAATAAATGAAGTTCTCTGCCTCATCATCAAGATCCTCTTTTCTTTTCCCAACGAGTCGTCGAAGGCCTATGGGTAGTGAATTCGTACACTCACCGTACACTCTTACCCGAGTTTTGAAGATGTTGAAGTTGTTTCTTAAGCTCTGAACACCTCATCTCCAACCATCGGGTGTCGTTGGCTTCTTGAAGATGGATACTATACTTGTATATATTTGATTTTGAGATGTATATACACTATGTATTGCTCATGGATACACTTTGTATATTTATATGGCATGGATATGAAATGTATTTGATTGGAATCCATGATTTATTTCATCTCGAGCATGGGTATGCCCACCTCGGAGAGACAATTGTTATTTTTGCAGATGGCACCTCCAGAACTCTGGTCCTCAGCTCACTTGTTTCATACATTGGTGAATATTTTGTAATGTATTTCGGGCATCATATTCTCTTCTAAACTCAGACATTAGGGGGCATCTGTTATAGCCCTACATTTATCTACACAGGCATACCTGACATTTGACCCTCTTACTTGCATTTTTTTCCAAGCCATCACTGAGTTGCTCTTCTAGAAAACCCATTTTTTGAAGATGTATGCGCCCTGCACCAATGCTTCCCATGTACATACACTTGTTGCACCACTACATCCTGCATGCATACACATGTTGCACCACTTCAACCCATGTATACTTGAAAAAGTTGCAAAAAATAAAAAGTTGTAAGGAATTCATTGAGATTACGGGCTATTGGGTAGTTTCCCAAATAATCCATCACCTATAACCCGTCACCCAACTGAATAAACATCCATTTGTCATATTAAAGGATTTTTTAAGGTCCCATTCCACATATAAACATAAGAATAGTGAAAATCTGCCTTTTTCATATCCCTCCTTGCCCCAAGTAATTGCAGCCCTTTTCTGAGAATTGCCTCAGAATTCCCCAATTTTTCATTCCTTCCTCCATCATAAATCCATCATACTTCCCAATAAGAAGGTTGAGAGGAGAATACATACAGAGTTGCACTTGGATCTTGGTGAAGAGGAGCCTAGACTAGGTTCATCGAGCAGTAGCTAGCTTTGGTTGTAAGTGATCATTGTATTATCCATAAAATAAGTACTTTTCCTGTCCCAAATCATGAACTGTCGAATGTTTCCATTTGATTTATGTTTTATTATAACATCTAACCCCCTATTTATATATGAATTGCATGATTTTGTTTTCTGTTTATCTGTCTCTAAATGCAGGCCAGGATTGGGAGGAGGCTTGCAGTCAACGAAGCCATCAAGTGTGAGAGTTTCATCACCAGACGCAGAGTAGAGGTACAGTTACCCGATCCTTCTCATTTTTATTTTCTTGTATGAGTATGGGATATGTTTGGGGTAGTTAGAGAAGTAGGAGAATTTTAAACGGTTATTATCTACCTACATTGTAAACTTTGGTGTAGCCATAGGGTGGTTTTCTCGCTAGCACCAAGGAATGAAGTTTCGAAGCTCGAAGAGCCAAAGTGGTGGGGCATGATGACTTCCCCTGGGATGATGTGGAAATATGGGATGTGTGGCACATGTCATTGATTTTTGAACCTATGGAATATTGAAATGTTAGTTAGAAAATGACACGTGTCACCCACCTGATTGGGTCACGTGTTCATTTCTAGTATTTCACCATGTGGAGAAAGATCATGCAGTCTGAAGACTGGGAAATCCAGAGGATAATGACATGACAGTTTGTGTTGGGTCGAGAAATCTTGAAGCGGGACCCGCAGATAGTCGTCGATCTGCGAACATAAAATCAATGGTGGGGGACCATTGCGGGGAGAGGAGGAAAAATTAACAGATGTGCTAGTTCACAACTTGCTATTTTCCAGTGCCATTGATCTCGTCGGGACAAGGGATCAACAACCACGATATACAGAAGATTTGGGTGAGCAATTTTCAGATTGCGGGGACAGAGCTCTCTGATAAAGAGTGATCACGTTGTCAGCCTGCAATTACTTTTGACCATCGTTCTCATCCCTTGATCGATTTTTGACCCCACGTTCTCCGATATAGTATCTTCTAACACAAAAAGCACCATGAAGGATTTGGCCATGGTTTCGAGCCATGGTCACCCGGGGAAGTGGTTTGAAGGGAGTTGCTATGCAGAATTAAATTTTGTATCGGCTAAGGGATAACATGGAAGTGTTATAGGGTGAGGATTGATACATATATGTTCTTCATGAATTTAGAAGAAAAAGGACCTGTGACATGGTTTGGAAAATTTAGTTTATCACATGCTTAATTCTAACAAAATGGTCTCTTGCACATTTTGCAGAATTAAGAGATTAAACACGTCATCTCAGAATGCGTATTGAAGAAATGGAAGAAAGTGGGGTAGCCTCTATCCATGATAAAAAGGTCAAAGGACAAAATACCAGAGTTGGTAATGCAGAGATAGATTCCAATGGATGTAAGGGCAGAGGAGAGAAATAAACATTAATAGAAACTGTAAGAAGCCTAAAAAATAGAAGTGCGGAGCTACAAAGTAGACAATGAGAGACTGATGAGAGATCAAAGTCAGATAAATGTTTGAGTGTTGCATAGCTTAAATCAGGTGTAGAGGAAAATGAAGAGCGGATCAAACTCAAAACAAGAGGAAGAAAGAAGGTTTCATGAAAGAATATAGGAACGTAGAAGATATGGTTATTCGAGAAGTGATGGAAGAACTCATAGACACCACTCACCTCCTTACTCATCAAGAAATTTTTATGCATTGAAAGATTCCATAAGTAGTCTAGAGATGTCTCCTGTTAGACACCAAAGAAGGAGACAAGAGGTGGACAGTTTGCAAGGAGTTTTGAGGAAGATTAAGCCACCCTCCTTTGATGGTGAAAAATAAAGAGAAGATTATTTTGAAGTGTGGTTGCTTGGAGTCGGGAGGTATTTTCAATTGTATAACTATTCATCAAACCTAGAAGCCAGGATTGCCACCTACCATTTACACGGGAAAGATGCAATGTGGTGGGATCAACTGAATCAAGTTGAAAATATTAATGAGAGTACGATCACATGGAAGAAATTGAATAAGAACTTYCATAAGGAGTGCCTCTCATAGAATTTATATGACAAGAAAATGGAGGAGTTCTTTGAACTCAGACTGGGAAGCATGGCTATGGCAGAATATGAGAAGAAGTTCTTGGGATTTTTCAAATATGTTGGGTTTATAAATGATGAAAAGGTAAAGATACATAGGTTTTTGAGTGGATTGGAAACCTTTTATAAATAAAATATTAGGTATGATGAGCCCAAGACCTTGACTAAGTCCATAAGGAAGCCTAAATACTTGTATGAGCAAGGCCAGGATAGAGAATCCCTACAAAAATATTGGAAGGATAAGAAGAAGGAGAAGTATGATCAGATGAGGAAAGGATTTAAACCTCCCTTCAATAGGAATGAGCCTAATAGAAATCATCAAGATCAGTATGCTAAGGGTGAATCCAAGAAAGAAGACTCGGGAAAAAGGGAAATACCACCAATCCAATGTTGGGGATGCAAGGAATATCACATGTACAAGGATTACCCACATAAAAAGGACTGAGTGAAGACTGTGCACAACATCCAAGAGGCTACAATAGTCAAAGATATGGGAAGAATCTATGAAAATTTAGATGATCACAAGCAGAGTACCAGTCCAATATGATCGAGGTGGAAGGTAAGATCATAAATTAGTATGTTTCTATTTTAATTGATTTAGGAGCAAGTCATTGTTACAATTATCCTAAGAGAGTGGATAGATTACATTTGGAGAAAAGTAATCTTTGAAAATCAAGTTTGGTTCATCTAGCCACTGGAACCAAAAGGAGAATCCATGATATGGTCAGAGGATGCTCCATAATTATTAATGGTTTAAATACAAATGATGATATAAATATCATAACATTGGGGCCTTATGATATTCTAATTGGAATGGATTGGTTGGACAAGTATCATGCTATCCTAGATTGTCATAGAAAGACAGTTACATGTCTTGATGGAGATGGAAAATAGAGCACTGTGAAAGGAGTTCCAAGACCCATCTCTCTAAGGGAGATTCCAACCTTACAGTTGAAGAGATGTTTTAGAAAAGGATGTCAATTCTATGCAGCTCATGTGGAAGGGCCAGAAAATACGAAGGGGCCAAGCCTTGAATATTTCTCGGTACTACAGGAATTTGAATATGTATTACAAGAAATACCAGGGTTACCACCAAAAATGGAGATAGAATTATCTATTGATCTAGTTCCATGAGCTTCCCCGGTGTCAAAAACACCTTATAGAATGATCACACTAGAGTTAAAATAATTACAAATGCAGTTGGAGGAATTGTTGGAGGAGTTAAAATAATTACAAATCATCATAGTGTTCTTGGATGACATACTTATCTATTCTAATTCTGAAGAGGAGAATGAACAACACTTAAGACTGGTATTGCAAGTGCTGAGAGAACATCAATTGTATGGAAAGCTGAGTAAGTGTTTTTTTTATCAAAAGAATATCCATTACTTGGGACACATTATTTCAGAGTAGGGCATAGCAGTAGATCTAGAGAAGATTGAAGTCATTAGAGGATGGCCAACACCCAAAAATTTGTCACAAGTCAAATATTTTATGGGATTAGTTAGTTACTACAGAAGATTCATTGTAGGGTTCTCTAAGATTGATCACCCCATCACTTCTTTGCAAAATAAGGGAACTAAATTTGAATGGACACCTAAGTGTGAAGATAATTTTAATCTGTTGAAGGAATTACTTACTAGTGCACATGTGTTAAAGATTGTTGATCCAAATGAAATTTTCATGGTATGTACAGATGCATGTAAGGAAGGACTTTGGGGATTCCTCATGAAAAATGGACATGTCATTGGTTATGAGTCCATAAATATTAAGGAGAATGAGAGGAACTATGCCACACATGAATTGGAGCTTGCTTCCATTGTCCACACCTTGAGGATGTGGAGGCATTATCTCATGGGGAGGAGATTTGAATTAAGGATAGACCACATTGGTCTGAAGTATGTTTTTGAACAACCAGCCTTGAATGCCAGGCAAACAAGATGGCTGGAATTTTTAAGCAAATATGACCTCTATATCAAGCATATAAAAAGAAAAGAGAATAAATTTGCTTATGCACATAGTAGAAGAGTGAATATCATGCATGCTACTGTTGTCAGTATGCATCAGTCAGACTTGAAGAGAAGAATTTTAGATGATCTTGTTACAAATCAGCATTACCTAGAGGTAAAGGAAAGATAATAACAAGGATATGTACAACAGAAAATAAAGGAGTATGAGATAAAGGAAGATGTATTACTCATGCATAAGAATAGAATCTATGTTCCTAGTTCCAGATAACTGAGGAATTTTGTATTGAAGGAAATGCATGATGTTCCTTATGATGGACATCTCGGTTACCATAAAATGATTACAATAGTAAGGAGCCAATTATTTTGGCTGGGAATGAAAAATGATGTTGCTGATTACATCGCTTGATGTATGGAATGTCAAAAGGTGAAGGTTGAGCATAGGCACATAGCGGGTTTGTTGCAACCATTACCAATCCCAAAGCAGAAATCGGAAGTGATAACCATTAATTTCATAACTAAATTACCTAGGACAGAAAGACAACATGATTCAATCATGGTAGTGGTTGAAAAATTAAAA
Source organism: Picea mariana (assembly GCA_032191745.1). Taxonomy (NCBI): domain Eukaryota; kingdom Viridiplantae; phylum Streptophyta; class Pinopsida; order Pinales; family Pinaceae; genus Picea; species Picea mariana. The sequence goes on along the minus strand of JASDQU010501406.1, from coordinate 53,555 downwards.
AAGGATGCTCATTTTGTTCCTATAAAACAACCCATACAACGGCTAATATTGCATAAATTTGCATGAGGAAGATTGCTAGGTTGCATGGGATACCTAGGACAATTGTCTTGGACATAGATACAACGTTTACCTCCAATTTATAGAGGTGATTGTTAAAAGGATTTGGTACAAATCTAAACTTTAKCACAACATACCATCCCCAATCAGATGGAAAAACAAAGAGGTTCAACCGAGTAATTTAATATATGTTGAGAATGTATGTGATGGATAAKCTATCTAAGTAGGAAGATTACTTGCACTTGGTTTAGTTTGCATATAATAATGGGTATCAAGCTTCATTGTGAATGAGCCCATTTGAAGCCTTGTATGGTAGGAAATACAATACTCCAGTAAGTTGGGACAACCTAGMAGATAGAGTGGTACTTGGGCTAGAGTTGCTCAATGATATGGAAGACCAGATGGTTAAGACCAAGAAAAATTTGAAGGCATCTCAGGATAGACAGAAAGTTTATACAGATAAGAACTGGACAGCTAGAGAATTTAAAGTAGGGGAGCATGTACTTTTGAAAGTGAAGCCCAAGAAAATCTCCTGGAAATTGGGTAGTTTTACAAAGATGGAAGACAAATTCTATGCTCCATTTGAAATATTGGACAGAATAGGGCTAGTTTCATACATGCTTGCATTGCCTTCTTCCATGAATGTGCATAATGTATTTCATGTCTCTTTACTAAAGAAATATGTTCATGATCCTAACCATGTTATTGATTGGCATCTGATTCAGTTAGAGAGAGAGGAAGAATTTTAGGTTCATCTAGTGCGGGTATTGGACAAAAAGGTCAAAATGCTTTGGAATTTAGTTATAGAGATGGTAAAAGTTCAGTGAACCTGCTACGGTCCTGAAGATGATACCTCAGGGAATGAAGATTCCATGTGGGCAAAGTACCAACAACATTTTGAATAAATTTTGAGATTTTGATATCTATTTTGTATATGCACACAGGACGGTGCCAAAATAAGGGGGAGGGGATGTAACACCCCGGGTTTTGAACCCCCATTTTAAATAATGTATTGTTACAATGCTAAGAGGCCAAAGTGCCCAAAACAATTATTAAAAGGCTAGTGTGCCTATGAAATTTAATGTTTTTACCATTATTAATAATACACACATCGTTGGTTGCTATACGAACAAGGACTAGAGTTATAAGCGGACTATGATTCCACAAGTGAGGGGGCTTGAGGGGATAAATGTTATTTCCTATTTTAATTACCCTTTTGTCTAAGGGAGTGGATCAGTTATGTGAGATTCTTAGGGGAGGACAGGAGGTTCTTGATTCCCTAGGAATTACTTAAACCCACCCTGGTTGTTGGTGGGTTCGTTATTCACTCGTTCACTTGTTCACTGGTTCTCTCATTTGCTCATTTTGTCCTTAGTTCTCTTATTCACTTGTTCATTCACCCCGTCCTTACCTATCACTCATTGATCCATCCTCATACATGTCTTTTCCTGGGAGAGGAAAACGATCTACCAAAGAGTAGCCATGTTATGGTTGGCTATAGTGATCGCTAGTGTAATCCATCCTTGACTTGAGGCCTGCATGTGTGAGATGCATTGGCCTGTGTCCGTCTTTGTTCACAGCTGCGATTCCTAAGAGTTCCAACATTTATATTCTGGACGAGTTGTGCTAGAGCCCTAGAAGGAGAACGACTACCTGAGGTATTGCGTGGCAGAGAAGGGTAGAGGTCCATTCTCTTGGGTGTTGAAGGCTGTGTAGAAGAGAGCTGGGTACTTGGATTGTTGTGAGTGATGGGAAATATTGTGAGATCTTGAGTGCTAACTAGTTTGAGAAGCCAAGTAACACTTTGGAACCATCCTTTTGGATTCATAGCCCTGGCTCGAGGGTGACACTGTTGTTGAGATTTGGAGCAGTAATGTCTACGGTTGGGTGGAACATCCTTTGTTTGCATCCAGTTGGTGTCTTCTTTTATAAATATAGGTGCTCTTTGTTATGGTATTATTTACATGTATATGAATGTATTTCCACTGTGTACTTAATTATCATTTAATTGAATCTTTAGAATATACATGCCTGTTGTTTATTGTTGTGCATGTCATTAGATATTTTCTTTTATGTGTCCTTATTAATTTGAAAAGGTATCGATAAGAGAAAGAATTCCAAGGGTGGTCTTGAAGGTGGCGTACCCCGACCTGTGGGTGGCGGTGTATGCTGTAGAAGCTCAGGTGGAGAACATGATAGGAAGGAATGTAAAAGTGTTGAGTACATATAACATGGGTTATTTCACTTTTATAGAATTCAATGATTTCTGTAAGGAGGTAGATATCAAGAGGGAGAAGATAGTGGCCCACAACCCAGAGCAGAATGAGATTGTAGAGAGAAAGAATAGTTCTTTCATCAGTGCGATGAATTCGATGATGCATGACTAGATTTTTCCTATGTTTGTGTGGGAATAGGCCTACAATAAAAATGTGTATTTGTCGAACAAGAACCCACACCATATAATTGAGGGTAAAACACCAAAGGATGCATTCATTGGAAACATACCTAAGATAGGATATCTCTGGATTTTTAGTTGTCTAGTCTACATCCACATTCATGTGGATAATATGACAAAGTTGCAGTACTCAGGGGAGAGAGGAATTTGTGTGGGGTATAGTGGGGATTCAAAGGCCTATAGAGTGTTGTTTCCATATCAACGCAAGACAGTGGTGAGATGAGATGTCAAATTCGAACAGAAGTTTTCATCTATGGAATATTAAAACCTACCAAAAATTGCAGAGGAGCTATAGGAGGTGGGACCAAAGGATGAGCCAAGAGCAGAGACTTATAGTGTAGGGATATAGACTCCACTAAATATTAAGGAGAAATCATCCCCTTCAAATTCAGTCAGGAGACCCAGGTAGTTTGAGCAGACCTTGAGTGATGATCGGGAGCATGTTGATCCTCCCAAGTCCACATTCAGAGAGAGAAGACCTCCATGGAAATTTCCACATTATATCGCTTTGATGACCAACTTCATAGACTCAAAGACCTACAAATTTGAGGAAGCAGCCAACCAACATGTGTGGAGAGATGTCATGGTGGAGGAGAAAAACTCCATCATGACAAATGATGTTAGGGAGATTGTGTCAAGGCCAGAGGGGAAGCCAATTGTGACTTCCAAATGGATTTTACAAGGTAAATCATGTAGAATATGGTTGTGTTGATATATACAAGGCCATATTTATTGCTCATCGGTTTTCCTAGAAAACGGGAATAGACTACGAGTATAATTTTTCTCCTATAGCTAGATACTCCTATATTCAAGAAGTTATTTCTATATATTTTGAGATGGGATGGAGAATACAAATATGGATGTGAACACTGCCTTCCTCAATGACAAAATTGAGGAAGAGGTATACATTGAGTGACCAAATGGGTTTGAGGTCGATGACATGGAGAAACATGCATGTAGACTTAATAAATCCATGTATGGAATCAAATAGGAAAGTGAAGCTTAGTACTCCAGGATCAATAGCTATCTGTAGGGCATGGGATTCACCTAGAGTTAGGAATATCCTAACCTATACTTCTTCTTGGTTAGATTTGAGATCATCATATTGTTTTTGTATGTGGATAATATCATTCTTACAGGTGCAAAGAGTCTTATCGCAGGTTGCAAGTTAGATCTAGTGTCATAATTTGAGATGAAGGACATCAAGTCGATGCCTTATTTTTTGGGAATTTACATCTGGAAGAGATTGGGTGATATATTCCTCGAAAAGGGGAAGTACACTTTAGATATCCTTAAGATATTCAAGCTACAGAATAGAAGATCGATGGCCACTCTCATGGTGACCAACCTAAAGAAGATTTATTCTTCAGTTTTAAAGTTGGAAGACTCGACATAGTATAGGCAGTTGATTGGCTCATTGATGTCTCTAGTAAACACTCAACCATATGTTTGTTTTGTTCCTGACACCTTGATCTAATTCATTGTTGAGACGAGATAGGTTCATTGGGTGAAAAAAAAGCACGTGCTCATATACTTGCAGGGAATAATAAGATATGGATTGCAGTACCTTGGTGGATATGGTGGGAGGTTGGATGGGTTCTATGATTCATATTTGGAAGAAAGTGATATAGATCACAAGAGAAATTCTCGGTGCTTCCTCAGTTTGGGTTCAACAATCATTTCCTAGTTCAACAAGAAATATACTTTAGTAGCACTGAGTTCAATAGAGGAAGAGTACATGGAAACTAGTCTAGTGAGTTGTGAAGCCATCTGGCTTCGCAAGATGCTCACAAGATTGTTTGGTCAGGAGCTTAATTCGATCCAGTGATCCATTGGTATAACCAAGGTTTCATCAAACTCTTGGACAATATAGTGTTTCACTACAAATCAAAGCACATTCATATCAGGTACCACTTCATCAAAGATAGGGTACATCAGGAAGTAGTTCAACTCCAATTTATTCCTACAAAGGATAAATTGGCAGACATTTTCACCAAGCCCTTGGTCAAGGGAAAGTTCATATTTTTCAGAGACAAGCTTGGAGTGGTGGAGAATACATTTCTCACTAAGAGGGGCTATTAGTTTTTTTAGCTTGGACAAGTATTTTTGTAAGTGTGTCCACTTGTAGAAACCATCATTAAATGTATCCTAGAATTTTCCTAGAATTCACTTTATTAATTTATTAATAAAGTGAGTGTCTTTTTATAAAGTGTCTTTTAATTAATAAAGTGACTAAGTTAAAGTCACTTAATGATTT